>CAUG01000468.1:32398-44093 GCA_000442785.1 Papiliotrema flavescens NRRL Y-50378
TGACGGAGGAAGACACGAGACGGTTTCGTTGGGTCGGTCGGACAGCGGGGGCTTCATATAAGCGGCCAAGAATCAGATCCAGTCCTCTTCTTCCTCACTTCACACACCACCACTGAATACACGTCTCTTGTATATAAACCAAAAGAACAACAGCACACACCATGACCAACGTTATCGCTTCGCAGAATGGACACTCGGCGGCCAAGGCCGGCAAGGCCAAGTTCTCCACGCAGGAGGTCATGGACATGGAGCACGAGTACTCTGCGTGAGTAATCGGAGCTAGTATGTGGGGGTGGAGCTGACTGCAGACACAACTACCACCCGCTGCCTGTGTGAGTTGAGCGCTTCTTCTTGGTTTCGCACGATTTCGGGGCGATTTGCCTCTGTTTGACGGTCGGGCGCTTGACTCTTGGAGTGGCCGAGCGCTAGCTGCTAGCCTGGCCCATTCCTGCGCGTTGGTCTGTCCACGCTATGGGATTCGCGGCCTGTGGTAGCAGGCGCATGATGAGCCCTCGGGGCTGAAGAGATCTGCCGCTTGTGGCCTTTCTTGTGGGCTTTTGCTGACACCGCAGCTGCTTCGAGCGAGGAGAGGGCGCACACGTCTGGGACCCGGAAGGCAACGAGTACCTCGACTTCCTCGCCGCATACTCGTAAGCGACTCTATCCACTCTAGACGCCCCTTGCTCACCTCAGCGCCGTGAATCAGGGCCACTGCCACCCCGAGATCCGTTCGTTTACGCTTCTCAGTCACGCGTTCCCCCGCTCACCCCAGTGAAAACCCTCGTGACGCAAGCATCCAAGCTCACGCTGTCCTCGCGCGCGTTCTACTCGTCCAACCTCGGCCCGTTCGCCAAGAAGGTGACCGAGATGTTCGGCTTCGACATGGTCCTGCCGATGAACACGGGTGCAGAGGCAGTCGAGACGGCGATCAAGCTTGCGCGAAAGTGGGGCTATGAAAAGAAGGGGATTCCAGAGGGCAAGGCCAAGGTTTTGTCGGTTGAGGGCAACTTCCACGGACGAACCATCGGTATCATCTCGATGTCGACGGACCCGGAGAGCCGGACGGGCTTCGGTCCGTTCCTGGACAACGTCGGCCCGCAGTGGGAGAACGACCTGATCCGGTACAACAACGTGGAGGACCTGGAGCGGGTGCTCGAGAGGCATGGCAAGGAGACCGCAGCGTTCTTGGTGGAGCCCATTCAGGGCGAGGCGGGGTGAGCTGCTGCAGGCTGAAGTCACCTTGATGATGGCTCACGACAGTATCTACGTGCCGGACGATGGCTACTTGGCCCGGGTTCACGAGGTCTGCAAGAAGCACAACGTGCTGTTGATCTGTGACGAGATCCAGACGGGACTGGCGCGGACGGGCAAGATGTGAGTGACAAAATCGTGGAGGTGCTGTGCGCGCAAGGCTGACAGACAGGCTGTGCTACGAGTGGGACGGCATCAAGCCAGATATGGTCATCCTCGGAAAGGCTCTGTCGGGTGGAAGTAAGTCTCATGGCTGGCAATCAAGCGCGCAACGCTAACGCGCAGTGTACCCCGTCTCATGTGTCATGTCCTCTAAAGAGGTCATGTTGACCATCAAGCCCGGAGAGCACGGCTCGACATACGGAGGGTGAGCCATGGACGCCCTTCGCTTCGACTTCAGCTGATGGCAGAAATCCGCTGGGATGCGCCGTGGCGATGACGGCCTTGGACGTGCTTGTCGATGAGGACCTGGTGAACCGATCGCAACGTCTCGGCGAGATCTTCCGACAGGGCCTGGCAGACCTCAAGAGCCCCTTCATCAAGATCATTAGGGGCCGAGGGCTGTTCAACGGTGTGGTCATTGACGAGTCGGCCTCGAAGAAGGGCAGGACGGCATGGCAATTGTGTCTGTTGATGAAGTCGAAGGGTCTGCTCGCCAAGCCGACGCACGTCAACATGTGAGTGTGACGCCAGGATGCAAGATTTAGGGGCGAGTGCTGATGGTAGTATCCGATTCGCCCCGCCCCTGGTCATCTCCGAGGAGGATGTCCGCAAGGCAGTCCGCATCATCGCGGAGTCGCTGGAGGAGTTTGACACGCTGGAGAAGATTCCGGGTGATGAGGGCGAGGAGCACGACGCGGTGATCGAGCTCGAGGATTAGGTGTAGGCAGGTGTATTGCATCCAACGCACATTTTAAGTTGTCAACGATAATGATCTGCCGTGATGGTATCTTTGCATCTTGTCTCAGAGTGGGACGATGTCGTCAATCCCCAGTCGCGACAACAGGTGGATCTGGCCACGGCGTAGTGCAGAGTGATGAAACATGTCTGTTGTCACGCAGTATGGCCGGTCCCTTGCGACGGCGGTCTAGACCACAGAGAGTGCAGCAAGAGTAGGATACGAGGCCGCTACCCCCGCCCCTCCCTCCCCCCTTCTCTTTCCCCCCTGCCGGTTTTCAGCTTGTGGCTGAAGAATGAGTAGGTGCATGGCGATGCTGCTTGCCTTGATCGCAACAACAGCGTCAATCTTGTTATTCCTGGCAATAGCTCGCCGTTCAGTCATCATCACACCATGCCCCGACGCTCCCCGCCCTCCCACATCACGCTATGGCCTGGCGACATCCCGACGCCTCGTGAGTGTTTGTCCGACTTGGAGCAGGCTCCCACTAAGACCATGCAGCTCGCGGGGCGCCCAAGTTCTTCCTCCCCGCCAAGCCCGTTCCCTTACACACCGTCGACATGCAGCACCGCATACAATCACCTCCCCCCGCCTCGCACACTCCCACGTCTGCTTCGGGCGCTCTCGATCACTCGGGTGCATATGCATGCCCTTCCGGCCGCGTCGGCATCGGCTCGCAGGTCATGATCACCGCAAGCGATCATGCAGGGGTTGTTGGGTCGGCTACAGGGAAGAGGGACACGGTGGCGGCCGGTACCGAGACGCAAGGGACGAGCACTAGTGTGTCCTTGCCGCCCTGGTTGCGGAGCAAAGGGTTCAGCGACGAGGAGAAGGAGAGGATTGTGCAGAGACTTAGGAGGCCAGGCAGTGCAGTCGTGCGTTGAGCGCCGAAAGATTCGCCATGCTTGCTTTGGGTGTATTGTGATCCTCATAGATGTGTCCATGTTGTACTGCATGCTCGAGGGAGCTGCCATGCATTGTGCAACGCCACGACGCCAAAAGCAGGAGTGTGTGCCTGCCGTTGTGTTCCCGACGCGTCTGACTTTTGTTTGACGCGGCGTTGGCCGTCGAGGGTGACAATGACGGTGGTGGTCAATCCCTGCAGGACAGCTAGCAATTCACCCAAAGAGTGGTGACCGGATCGTCGCGTGCTCACTATACCCAACTCGCGGGTCATCAACCCTAAGGACGCGCACATGACATGAGCTGCAGGCCATCGCGACATTACAGCCACCTCTTGCACCAACGTATCGGTATTGCATAGCACAAACAGCTTCTCTGAGCGACAGGCGATAGGGGCGAAACAGCAAGCGGGATCGACGCGACACCGACACTGACCCGTTCACCGATCAATCCTCCGCCCGCACACAACACGGTCCGGCCGAGCCTCTCCCAGTCACGCGAACACCGCTCTCCGATTTCATCCTTGACCAACGGCCCTCTCCCTTGATTCTTCATTTTGCATCTACATCGTGGTGTTGCACGCGCGGCAGCGACCATTTCTTCGCGGCTTCGAGGTCGACCGACCCGCGCACACGACACTCAGTGACACGATCATGAGCGACTCGATGGCTCTCGCGCCGAACAGGATCCATTCTCTACCTGGTGTGTCCATACCCCGCCTGGGCGCGCGATATTCAAGCTGACAAACCCAGTGTTCGTCAGGTACCACCTCCCCTCTTCGTCCCAGTCGTTCTCGACATTGTTCGACGCGTCGCAACAGGTGTATGTGCACGCGAGCGCCAGCGGAGAGGAGGCATGGGGAAGCATATACTTGAAGACGGTGGTTCAGGGTGTGCTCATGGCGAGGTGAGTCTCGGTACGACTTGTCATTCGTCGTGAAGCGGTCCTGCAAGCCTGCCCGTCCTAACGGCAGTCCCGAACTCCACCCTTGCGCTGCATCCACGACCGACTTATCCCTATACATCCTTGACCCACGCGAAACGTACCTCCGCAACTCCCGCCAATCGCCCTTCACGTCTACATCGTCCCACCCACCATCGTCTCCGGCCCGGCAGCCGCCCACGGAAGTATGGACCGGCAAGGGGCTTGTCTCATGGGCACTGGACGAGCCTGGAGAGGGCAAAAACCTCATCACGGGCCGACTTGTCCGCAGTACCAAGTTTGCATCGACGGGAAATGTCGAGGGCCTGAGCCCGCTCGAGGCGCTCACCATGATGGCCGACCGGCCAGCCTGGGGCATCGAGGTGTCTGTCGGACTACGAAGTGGGAATCAGCCACATCAACTGCCCGTCAAGACGCAATTGGCGAATGTGCAGGCGTTGGACAGGCGCTCGTCCGTCATGTCTGACTCGTCGAGACACGCGTCGTCTTCCCCTGGTCCGAGCTCGCACTCTCACTCTCACCAACACGCGCACCACCCAGTGCGGCCAAGAGCGGCCGTCTCGTCGCTGCCGTACCGCGCACCCACACATCCGCCCATCTCAGCCGCGCGTCCTGCCATCCGACCCCTGTCACCATCACGCGTCGTCTCCGCCACGCCCAACACCAAAGCCCGCGATATCGCCGCCATGCCCAAGCGGTCGGGGCCCTCCGTTGTCGGCACGAGTGCGAGCGCAACTAGCAGCACCAGCGCGAAGCGAAGAAAACCAGTCGCGGATCGATCGTCGCGCCAAAGGGCCGCTCCGGGTCGTAAACCACGGATTTCCAGCGATGGACGCCAGGGTAGCTCGAGCGATGCCGAACCTTTCCCGCACGACATCCCTGCGAAGCTGTACTCTGATCCCGAGAGTCTGACCAAGGAGCAGGCAGAGAGGCTGCTCGAAAGCCCAGCGTTCTTGAGCATGCTGTCCAAGTTAACGGGTCAGCCGATCGCAGCTGGCGCGGGTGCGAAACGGCCTGGTGAAGTCACGGCCGGCCCCGCTGAAAAACGGATCAAGCTTGAAGCTGGGTGCGCAGCGGACGCTGGCAGCAAGGACGGCAAGAGCGACACGGAAACGCTCAAATGCTGGAACTGTGGACGGACAAAATCAGCAGTTTGGCGGATGAAGAAGATGGACGATGGCAATTCGGTCAAGGTCTGCAATGGTAAGCCTAAGACTCCAGCCAACGCGAACCGATAGCTGATAGCAGCGTGCGGACTGTATTGGAACAAGATGCGTGCGATGCGACCACCGCCGTTGTGGGACGGGGTCGACGAGGACGTATACCGGAAGAAGAAGGACGACGAGGAGGAGGTTTCGAGGGCATCACGCATCGATCACGTCGCGCGAACTCCCTCAGGCTTGCCCGCCCCCCTTGCTCGCATGACCGCCTCGTCCCCCGCTTCCAGCAGCGGCGGCTTCAAGCGGACGCTCTCGGCCGTCGTCAATCAGGATGCGATGCGCATCGCCGCGATGAAATCGACATCGAGCATCGGCCCATCAGCACTTAGCCAGAGTCACAAACCCGCTCCGATGACATCGCCTCTCCGTTCGAGATCGATTGCGCCTACTGTGCCATCGCATCACCACGTCGAAAAGCCGTCCGTACGCAACACCAAGTGGAATGATAACCCCGCTGTCGCCGCTTCGTCGCCCGGCGGGTGGGTCGAGCCGATGCACCCGGCGGCCCCGCCCTCGGACAATTTCAACCCGCTTCCCCCAACCCCCAAGAGGCAGGGCCGCGCGATGCCGCCCATCCCAGAGGAAAGCCCCAACACGGTTATCCGCCGCATCCTCGGCACGGACGCCAACATGCCTTCGCTCGATCTGCCTCTGTCCGACGACGCGCCCAGCGCGAACAACGTCGTCAGTAACAACTGCACCAACGGAAGCACCAATCCATTTGACTGGGGTACCGATCTATCGGCATTCTTTGACGTCGAGGGTTATGCGCTCAACCACCCGAGCAACGGCGCCGTGCCGAGCATCAAGACGGAAACGGACGAAGACGACGCCTTGTCCCAGCTCTTCAACCGGACAAGTTCGGCTATGATCGAATCGTCTCCCTCGGTCGTACCGTTTGACTTCTCCCAGCTCCCGCCCAGTTCGCCGCCAATGCCGTCCGACCTCCCTCACTCGGCCTTGCTCCTGTCCAGCCCGGACTTGTCGCCTCTCGATAGCCGGATCTCGCCCGCCAGCGGCAAATGGACGCCGAGCTCAGGCAAGCCGACACCCGCGTCCGTTGCCTCGGGCCTGACCCCGCGCAAGCAGCTGCATCAGAGGCAGCGACAAGAGGCCGAACAGGCCGAGCAGGATAAAGCGCTGCGCGAGTTCATGGCGAATCACGCATTTGACCCGAACTCTTTCGCGGGCCTGGACGAGCTGTGGAAGTTTACGGGTGAGGGTGGCGGGTTGCATGCGGGCAATGTGGGCGGGGAGACTGGTGAGGGGTTGATGCAGAGTAGTGCGGGAGAGGTGGAGGGGTTCTTGGATGCCGGGGAGAAGCACGGGCAGCAGGGCATGATGGAGCTGTTTGGGTAGGAACCGCCGAACGAGGATTGAGCGACTGGAGGCGCGGCGCTGTAGAAGGATGCTGGGTGTTTCGCGGGATTGTAGTGCTTCACGAGTGAATGACGCGACTGGACTCTTGATACACCTGCCGCTTTGTGAGATATACCCTTGACGTAGACGCGTACCATGTTGATACTTCTATGTGATGATTACGTCTGCACTGCTTCCGCGCGGACCATGGGCACTCCGCCGCTGAACCGCACAGGCATCGGTGGAGCCGGCGCCTGCGCAGGACGAGTGGTCGGGCTGACGCTCGAGACGCGTCCTCCTGTTCTCATAGACCGATCAGATAAGTGATGCTTCGGCGCGATGGGCCATGCGCGTCCGTGAGCACGCGCTGCGGTATGGGCTCATTTCACTTTGCTTCATCATCGACATCTACTCCAGCTGTGCTATGTCCTCCCCGTCATCTGAGCCTGGCGCGCTCATGCGGGCAGCTCAAACTTCTGGCCCCGGAGCACTTTGGTCACGTACTGGGCGTCAGCTGTGTCCCGCGTCGGTGTTAGACGTCGGCTTACAATGTAGCCAAAGTCGGCGTAGATGGCTGTTTGGATGAGGCCGGCGATGACGGCGATGGGGTCGAAGGCACCTTCGGTGAAGTATCTGCGGTCAGCATCGGTTTCAACAAGCCACGGGCAGCCACACAGAGACGGGACTTCGGCACAAGGGATCGGTGGCCAGGAGAGAAGTGCACGACGGTTTCGGCGCCACAGGGGGAAGTTGGAGAAGCGCAGCAAATGTAGACCCATCTGCGATCTCGCGGTTCCCAGCATGGGTCTCGTGGCATGCTCTGTGCGAGGCACTTGCCGCTTTCACGTCCGCAGACGCCAAGTCAGGAAAAGTAGGCTCGAGCCCGCTAACTCACCGGTACATCCAGTTGGGAATGTAGAGTCCTCGGTACAGACCCAGCGCAGCGAGGTAGTGCGTCGTGATCGCCTCGGCCTCGCCCGTTCGCTGGAGCATAAACAGCTGCGGCAGGATCGCGACGCTCTCGAGCCAGATGGAGAAAGCCCAAGTGAGCTCGAACGGCGAGTAAGCGTAGTTGAAGAGCAGCGCCAGGACAGCCACGGGCGGAAGGAGATACGACAGCCGGAAAGTATCCAGCGATGCGTCCTGCGTCGGCCTGGCATCAGCTCGGGATCTCGTCGTACACAGGGTCGACTCGCCTGAACCGCACGCGCATGAGGTAGAGCGTGTACGCGGTGGAGCCGATGAAGAAGAGCTTCATGACAGTGTTGTAGAAGCTGACGTAGGGGCCGGTGAGGAGGTCGATATACCGCGTGAGGAAGACGGCGAGGTACAACGCCTGCGTCTTGAATGATATGCCGCGACATGAGCGCGAGGTCTGGATTTTGTGCAGGAGGATGAAGATGGAAGCGAGGTGCGACAGGTCGCCCAGAAAGCGGAAGATGTTCATGCTGAGCGGTGGGGAGGGGAGGTGGCTTGGTGCTTTAATCCGGGGAGACGCCTGGGGTCGAACGGTGTCGCGTGAGCCGAGCCGGGTGCGTATAGCAATGGGTATATATGGGAGAGGAATACGGATTGACCTTTGAGTCTGCGCAAGTGGTGGTTCGAAGTCACTCGGTGGTCATACGTGGAGAACGTAGACGCGTAGGTCCGAAGCTCGAGGCGCGTGGTGGCGCCCAGGTCCAGGGCACCACGGTGATATTTCGGGGATATCGCCCTCGTGGCGCAGTGACCCTTGCTCTGCGGCGATCACCGACGGGGAACACGCTCACTCACCCGGTCGCCCGCCGTGGCCGCGTGGACGCTTGCTGTTGTTCCAGACATTTCGATTATCGCCCCTCAAAGGTCAGCACGAGGACATCTGTGACCAGCTCACCATCATGTGAGTAGAGGTTGTCGAGGTCTAGGTCTCCCAGCTCACCTGCAGGTCCGCAAAACCGGGCATCGTCTCGCCCGAGATTGAGTCAATCTCGCTTCACAACCCAATCCCCCTCCACTTGCGGGTGTACGGCTTGCCATTCCTCTGTGAGCGAGCACGATCAGCGACTTGGGCAACACTTACTTCCAGCCCTCTACCCCCTCCTCTACTATGCCTACTACGAGCGATACGACGACTGGGTCAAGTCCGAGGAGTGGACCTTTATCTACTGTGTTTTGCTGTTCGCTGGCCATGCTCTGAGTTTCTTGGCCACCGCTTGGTCAAGCGGCTTCAATGCCAAGATCAGCTACACTACTGTGAGAATCACCATCGGGATTCGATGACCTGCGCTCATCCACAGGCCTTCTCGCTGGAAGAAGCCTCGAAAGTCCGGGTCATCCCGAAGAATGGTCGAGGAAAGGGCGAGATCATCCCGCTGGACAAGAAGGAGGTGGGTCAACCTGCAGAGCGGAGGCCGTCTGGACGCTCATCTCCAGACTCCGGGATCCAAGGAACCGGCTTACTCGTTCACTTACCAGCGAGACACTTACGTCTACTCTCGTTAGTACAGTGTACCTGCTTGTCGCTTCGCCTGACACCCAGCCGTCACCAAGACCTTCACGCTTATTCCGTACCCGTGTGACTCTGCCCCGCCCCTCTCCACCTTCCAGCAGTCCAAGGGTGTTCTGACGCACCCTTCGACCTCGGCCAAGGCTTCCGCCAAAGCCCTGCCCTCGCTCGATGTGCTCCAGGCCACGTACGGCAAGAACGAATGCCATATCCCCATCCCAAAGTTCACCGAGCTCTTCGCCGAGCATGCCGTCGCGCCCTTCTTCGTCTTCCAGATGTTTTGCGTGGCGCTCTGGTGTCTGGATGAGTACTGGTACTACTCCTTGTTCACGGCGTTCATGCTCGTCGTCTTCGAGTGCACGGTGGTCTTCCAGGTGAGCTTACGGCTATAACCGTCGACTTAAGCTGACGTGTAGCGTGTGCGGACGTTGACCGAGTTCAGGACTATGAGCATTACCCCATACAATGTGCAGGCTTTCAGGGATGGCAAATGGGTCGAGGTGATCTCTTCGGACCTTGTGCCGGGAGACTTGGTATCGGTCTGTGAGTCGAGCGTTGTTGCATACGGGCGGGCATGAGCTAACGACAGTGCGAACCAAGCCGGACTCGGGTATCCCGTGTGACCTTTTGCTCCTTCGAGGTACTTGTATCGTCAACGAGGCTATGTTGTCTGGAGAGTCCACGCCACTACTCAAGGAGTCCATCGAGCTTCGAGAGGGAACGGACAAGTTGGACATGAACGGCGCGGACAGGAACAACGTCTTGTTCTCCGGCACCAAGGCTCTTCAAGTCGAGGCTGCTGGCGAGGGCGGCATGAAGAGTGCGTGCTGTTCACTTCACGAGTAGAGCGTGGCGCTGACATGCAGCTCCCGACGGCGGCTGTCTCGCTGTCGTGCTGCGCACTGGCTTCGGTACTACTCAAGGACAGCTCGTTCGAACGATGATCTTCTCTACCGAGCGAATGTCGGCCAACACTTTTGAGGCGTTCCTGTTCATCGGTTTCCTGCTCATTTTCGCTATCGCCGCCAGTGCCTACGTCTGGACCAAGGGTGAGCTCTCAAGCCCAACCGCGTCATAGCTGATCATCAGGGCTCGAGCGCGGTATGGCCAAGGGCAAGCTTCTGCTCGACTGTATCTTGATCATCACTTCCGTCGTCCCGCCCGAGTTGCCGATGGAGCTTTCCCTTGCCGTCAACGCTTCGCTGGTTGCTCTGCAGAAATACGGTGAGAAGAAATCAGATCCAGAGCTGAACTTTCCGCTCATTTCAGCCATCTTCTGCACCGAGCCGTTCCGAATTCCGTTCGCTGGCCGCGTCGATGTGTGTTGCTTTGACAAGACCGGTACCATCACTGGCGAGGACTTGGTGGTTGAGGGCATTGTCGGCATGGAGTGAGTGCTGCACCTGCCTTAGGTGACACCACTAACGGCAGCTCGACCGACCCAAAGAAGCTCATCCCCGTCACGGAGACCAGCCGCGAGACCACCCTTACCCTTGCTGCCGCGCACGCCCTCGTCTTGCTCGAGGACGGCACGATTGTGGGCGACCCCATGGAGAAGACCACGCTTGCTGCTCTCGACTGGAAGCTCAACAAGGGCGACAACATCGGCCCCAACGCGAAGGATGCTCCCCACCGATCTGCTATTCACATTCGACGACGGTACCAGTTCTCATCCGCTCTCAAGCGAATGTCGACTGTATCTGGCGTAACGGACGCTTCCGGCCGAAAATGGGTCGCTGCAGTCAAGGGTGCCCCCGAAACGCTCAAGGGCATGTACAACAACGTGCCGGCGCACTATGACGAGACTTACCGATACTACACTCGACGGGGTAGCCGAGTCTTGGCCCTGGGTATCAAGACTATGAGCATCCAGCCGGACCAGGTGGGTGGCACGCTGCTGTACGGGATCTTGTCTCTGACTCCAGATCAACCACATCTCCCGAGACGAGGTCGAGTGCAAGCTAGAGTTCGCCGGATTCTTGGTGTTCCATTGCCCGCTCAAGCCCGACGCGGTCGAGGTGCTGAAGATGCTTGCTGATTCGTCTCATCGAGTAGGTGCCCTGCGTCCGGTTGAGTACCTAGCTCACACCAGTGTATCATGATCACCGGTGACAACCCGCTTACCGCTGTGCACGTCGCTCGAGATGTCGAGATCGTCGACCGAGAGGTCATGATCCTTGACCTCAAGGAGGGAACGACCACCGACGAGCTGGTCTGGAAGAACGTGGACGAGACCAAGGTCATCCCGGTCAACCCCGACGATGCCTTCGACCAAAAGCTTTTCGACACCTACGACATCTGTATCACCGGAGCTGCACTCAAGCAGTACCAGACCAAGCCGACAGTCAACGACCTCATCTCGCACACTTGGGTGTACGCTCGAGTCTCGCCATCGCAGAAGGAGTTCATCCTGCACACTCTCAAGGATCTCGGCTACACCACGCTCATGGCCGGAGACGGGACCAACGATGTCGGTGCACTGAAAGCCGCACACATCGGTGTTGCGCTCCTGGACGGCTCGCCAGAGGACCTCAAGGCTATCGCCGAGCACCACAAGATGGAGCGAATGAAGAAGGTCTACGAGCAACAGGTCAAGATCTCTGCCCGATTCAACCAGCCCCCGCCGCCGCCCCCTCC
>CAUG01000468.1:44103-57416 GCA_000442785.1 Papiliotrema flavescens NRRL Y-50378
TTCGGGAGGCCTACCCTGAACTTCTGCAGCACCAGCAACAAGTCGCCGCCGATCAGCAGCACGCGCGAAAGAAGAACCCGATGGAGAAGGTGAGCTGAGGCAAAGGATTTCGTATCCAAAGCTGACAAGCAGTTCGACATGGCCAGTATCACTGCCAAGCTCTCGGAGCTTGACGAGGACACCGAAGTGCCCCAGATCAAGCTTGGAGATGCTTCTTGTGCCGCGCCATTCACTTCGAAGCTGTCCAACGTTTCTGCCAGTGAGTTGCGCAGCGTTCGTGTTGTCGGCAGCAGCTCACGCCAGTCTCCAACATCATTCGACAGGGACGATGCACGCTGGTCGCCACGATTCAGATGTACAAGATCCTCGCGCTCAACTGTCTCATCACGGCTTACTCGCTTTCGGTGCAGTACCTCGACGGCATCAAGTTTGGCGACTACCAAGTCACCATCACCGGTATGCTCATGAGCGTTTGCTTCCTGTGTATCTCGCGAGCCAAGCCCGTCGAGAAGCTCAGCCGCGAACGCCCCCTCGGCAACATCTTCAACTTCTACGTCCTGCTGTCGGTCCTCCTCCAGTTTGCTATCCACATCGCCACGCTCGTGTACATCACCGACTTGTCCAAGTCGATCGAAGAGTGAGTCGCGAGCTCGCAAGTTGTGGGGCATGATGTTGACAACAGCCTCGGCCAAGGTCGCGACCTCGAGAAGAAGTTTTCGCCGAGTCTCCTCAACACGGCCATCTACCTGCTCGGTCTCTCGCAGCAAGTCTCGACGTTCGTTCTCAACTTCCAGGGCCGGCCGTTCCGAGAGGGCATCCGGGAGAACATGCCTCTTTACTGGGGCCTGGTCGGCGTGTCTGCTGTGGCGTACTCGGGGTCGACCAACTTTGTTCCCGAGCTCAACAGCTGGCTCCAGCTTGTCGAGATGAGCGGTTCGGTGAGTTTCCGGTTCTCAGCAAGCCGGACAACGCCCCCTGAGAGCATCGCTGACAGCAGTTCCGATACAAGCTCACGATGACGATGATCCTCGACTTTGCAGGATGCTACGTCATGGAGAAGGGTTGCAAGGCGCTCTTTGCGAGCTTGGAGCCCGCCGAGCTGGTCACGAGGGGCCGAGCTCGACGAGAGGCGCGCAGGGCAGAGGAGGAGAGGGTGAAGGAGCTGGAGGCGGAGGCGGCGACGGCTGCGGCGGTCAGCGATGCCGAGAAGAAGACGCAATAGATGGGGTTTGTCGCTGTGCCAAAAGTAGGGGGCATCGAACTAGAGTCCAGGGGAGAGGTGGTGTGAGAGAGTGAAGTGTAGAGCTGTAGTTGCAAATTCATTATTCGAGCAATCATATGCATCATTCACTGCCTACTTGGCCGTGTATACATATGTCCTTTCGAGCGCACTTGGTAAGAAACGAGGACAGTTGGGTCTGAAAAAAAGGACAGCAAAAGTGTTGTGATTCAAGGAAGAAGATAGTCTGAAAAGCTTGCAGAGTGTGTGCAGTGATGTGAAAGGGGGGAGGGGGGGTGGACTGATCAGAGGCCGGTGCCACTGCTCGTCCCGGTCCCCGCAGTCGCTGTGGCTTCTGTGGACTTCTCCCGAGCCCTGATCTTCTCGATGACCTCCCTGAAACGCACATCTTTGGTATCGAGCTCGTCCACCATCGACTCTGCATGCTTCTTGAGCGAGTCGCCCAGGTACTTGTGGACGGTGGCTTTCAGCTTTTGCGGACTGTACCAGCTTGGCTGTTGCTTTGCGTACCATTCACGCCGATGTGACGACTCGATCTTTCCGGGTGTACTCTTCCGACTCTCCCAGCGTTCATCACTCTGAAGCGCCTTTTGAGCGGTATTCCAGGTGGTCTCAAGGCTCTGGTAGCTGGACTCAACCCTGGATGGGAAATCTATGCCCGTGACCTTGGGATTGTCGAGCGCAGTGAGCAATGCAAGCATTGCGGCGTCCCACGCTTTCTGTAGATCCTCTGCCATTGGAGGGTTTGAGGTCGAGGTCGGGTCTCGGGAGGCTTGGCTGGGAGTAGTGATGGCTTTCTCGGATGCCATGATGAATGTACGTACAGACAGGTTGGCAAGGGCTGCAGACAGTTATATATGGGGAACCTAGTCCAAGGGCTGGGCGGCGCCGGGCTCGCGAGTCGTGGTGGAGCGACATCCCTTGACCACGCCACTAGATTGCATGCTCCACCCACACCAGAGGCCGAGTGTCGTCATAAGGCTCCATGTCACAGAGTATGTGAGCGAGGGACAAAGGATAAGGCTCCGACCGACTTTCAGTGACGTAGGGAGCTTCGTCGCAGATCCACTGAATAAGTCGCAGTACTGTAGCAACAGGGCGTTTCGTTCTCTCCTTTGCTCCACTGATCACCAGCCCTCGCTGTCAAATTTGCGCGCCCCCGTGTAGACATGCAGCCTCCCGCGGCTACCTGGCTAGAGCGACCGCCAGGCTTCTGGCTCCAGCAATATACAGGTAGCAGCACGGATACCAAGGAGACGAGACAAGGTCATCGGACGACGACACTGGGTGATGATGCCCATCGGAGCGCAAAGCAAAGTCACGCCGGAAGGGGTATACGGAATATCCCGCGCCGCACTGATTTGCGGCTTAGAGTCGCTATTGCCGCCTTCTTCGTCTGGGATTCAGCTCCCCCGGGCGCCAGATAGATGAGCAGGCTCGAGTCCGCTTAGCGGCGGCTGTAGCCTCGCTATAGGTGTCAGACGGGGCCGTCCCCCGCAAGGCTGTCCCACTCGCTCAGTATTTTAGGCTGCTTTTGGTCTGGACCTGGCGAGGCCTCTGACCAGGAACGAGATCATTGGCGATCTCTCCTAACAACGGCCCCCGAGTCAGGAGTGATTGCAATATGGTCTCAATTCACCCCGACCCTTTGTTGGTGCCCCTGTATCTCCGGGGACAAAGGAACTTGAGGGGGTCAAGGCATGTCAGACCGTATACAAGGATCGATGTTTCTGCGGATTGCAAGACCGCCCATCCAGCTGTACATACGACATCGATCCGATACCGAACGACATGCGCATGTTGTTGACTGCTTTGCTCGCTTGTGCTGTCGCAACCGCCGCGCTACGGACGGAGCGTGAAGCGCCACCCGAGGGCGGGGGCAAGGTCGGCCTGTACGAGATCCACGGTGGGCCCCCTCCAGGCCAGCACGAGATGACGGCTGAAAGCAGCTCTGCAGCGCGACTGGCTGTGCTTCGCTCCGAAGGTGCCTGACCCAGTGCATGGCAGCCTCGTGGGCATGTAAGTCCGAGGAGCACACCAAAGATAAAATGTGTGCGTACTAACGCGCAGTATATACTGCAAGGACGGCCATCCGGGCGATAAGAACATCCACCAGTGGCAGCTCGACGCGACGGCGACGGGCGGTCAGGCCAAGTTGGCGGGCACGGAGCTGTGCCTGGACTCTGGGGACGGGACAAATGGGATCAACCTGTCCTTGGGCAATTGCACAGACAGCCCGAGCCAGAAGTTCACGTTCAATGCCAAGACGCAGATTCAGCTTAACGACGACAGTTCGTCTGGCGAGAGGCCACGCCACTGATCTCCCGGAACTACGGGCTGATGTGCAGAGATGTGCGTGGACGCGAAGAAGGACACGCCGCCGACGCTTGATGAATGGGCGCCTGTCATTGAGGATTTGCAGGTGTGGGAGTGCATGACTGGTGCCCCTAATCAGGTCAGTTGCCAATGCTCACTGCCCATAGAGCTACCCGAGCTGATTAGCAGGTCTTCGTCTTGGCCGAGGAGACCGCCCAGGAATGAGCGTCGCGTCTCCGCGGCGGTTCGCTCTGCTCGGATCTATCTTATGCCCGTGGCGACTTCTATGTACGTCTTACAGTATACCCGTAGCGAATTCTATGTACCTCTGTGATGCTATGCGATCCACGACAAGGGATGCACTCCAGCCCCGGTACAAGTGCTGCCTAGTCCGAAAGCCGCCCACTGAGCACTACGCACAATGGACGATACAGTGTCACTAGTTGTGGGCTCACACCGTTCGCCACTCGGCGTGAGTGGCGAGCTTGCATCCAACTCCTTTCAGCTTCCGACCCCGTGCAACGCCGACTCGCGACGGCATAGGCGGACATGGACATGGACGATAGAGTCAAATCTCACAATATACCATGGAGAGGCTTCCGGTTCTTGCCGCTCGAGCGTTCTTTGGGCCTGGAGAATGCGTAGTGGGGTGGAAAGTCGGCCTGATCTATCGTGAGCGGCGATGCGCGAGACCTCTCGCGGATAGTCCGCTGACGAAAGTTTGGGCGGCCACAGCTGCGATCCTCGCGTTGACATTTGTCTTGCTGATGTGTGTTATGGGTTACAAGCTATACGGCGAGAAAGGACAAGAGAGTCGGTTTTTGGCGCAATTGGGAGGGCGGAAGGAATGAGGCGCGAGCTTCCTGCTCTCAGGCGCGCACAATCTCCCCAACCCAGGCAAGGCCGATGCGCAGTGTCGTACATGCATGATGGCGCACGGTGCACGATGAGCCAGTGTTACGAGTGCGCCTAGGTTCCTTTGATGTCCGACCCTGTGTGGAAGGATCGCCGGCTGGCACGGATAAGTCCGGCTCTCATCTGACCGGCGCGGTGCTCAATCCTTGCTTGAGGCCTCCTATCATGTCAAGTCTACTGGACAGCGAGCTGGTTGACACCGCCACGGAGCAGGCATACACTCAGCACTGTAATCAAGCCGGTGGCCTCAACCTTGCGATCAACGGTGAGTCCTGCGAGCCTCCCTTCACGCAACTCACGAGTGTGCAATCTGATCCGCACGCGGCTGATAGACACAGCTGGACTTGCTTTGAGCGCAGTGTGGGTGGTATGCCTAGGGGCGTGGCTCTATTTACGGCGGGAGTATGAACGGCTGGTGGACGCGAATGCGGTGCGACAAGCCGAGCTGGAGAAATTAGATGGAGCAACCGATTGATGGGGGCTAGGTGTGGGCGGAGAGAATAATAAACGAACGTTCGAGCACCCGGGTCATGTACAGGGCTATGTCTCGCGGGTCCATGGGCGGCTGCACGGGAGTCGATGCAATAGCAACTGCCCGGGCATCAGGAAGTACTACAAAGCCCTTCGAGACCGGATGCTGTGCAGCCGTCGACGACAAGACAGCACACCGCAATTATACCCTTGCCACCCGCCTCACCATTCCAGCCCTGCCCGCTGTGCAGGGGATGTCGTGACGATCAGCACAATCACTTGCCGGGCAGGCATCGCCCAAGGTCCCTCCTTTGAGGCCCAGGCCGCACCCCCGACAAAGCGCTGTGTCATCCTCCTTTGATCATCCGTGCATACATGTCCCTTCATTGCCTTGGCGAAAAGAGGGCGGTGGGCCATGAGACTTCAGCAGCTCAAGTCGTCTCGTCATACTCCACAACCCCTCCTCCATGTCAAGGCACTCTCTCCATCCTGTCTTCCCTATCCTGTTGTTGCTCTCTGCCGCATGGGGCGTGCTCGCTGCGTCGTCCGATTCGACGTGTATCACGACCTGCTCTGATTACAGCGTCGTCCTCGGCCATTGCGAGAGCAATACTGGGTCAACCGTGAGTGCTTCTGTGCGGCGGGACAGTCGCTCAAGTTAGCCGCGGAAGGTAATGAGACTACCGCTGATTCTTTTTTCGGCTGCATGTGCAACGGCGAAGAGAACGACAAGGTCCTGGGGTATGACGCGATCATGAACTCGGTGGGAATCTGTGAGTCTTGCAGTTCGACTCCGCCGCGGATACATGAAGACCTTTCGGTACGTTCATGTCCACTCGCTCTTCTTGAAGGCTCGGCTGCGCGTGACATATCGACGTAAAGAGGTCGCGCTGAACGCAGACGCTACTGGAGCTGTGCACGGTGTTGCAAGCCAATGGATCGGCCGAGGGGGCGGAGTCTTTCTCGCCTGTGGGCTACACGACGAGTGAAGATCCGCGGGGTCAGTTTCCGGGGGACAAAGAGAATGCCCGGGCGATTGGGCAGATTTCCGGCGGCGGCCGGAGGGTCGTTGGCGCACTGCTCGGAAGCGCGGCGATGCGTGCCGCTAGCGTGTGCTTGGGAGTGGGCGTGGCGCTGTTGTTCTGACGCGGCACAGCAGCGGCTTGACCGCATGCACCAATTTGCACTTGCAAGGTCCAGGTCTTGGCCACCAAGCTTCCCAACCACGCCAGAGAACCGCTTATCGTATGCCCAAGATTCGAGTAGCCGGGGCTGTGTGTACTGTACATCTATTGGCACACGGACTGACTGCTATGTCTACTCCTTGACGCCGAGCACCTTGACCAGTCCAAAGGCAGCTCCCGCAGCGAGACCACCAACGACCATCGTGCTGGTTGCTCCGTACAGGTATCCACCCCAACCACCCTCAGCTCCCCTGCACGTCAGCGGTGCACGTCGGAGGCGCTGCTCGGCTACACTCACGTGAAGTACGTCTTGAAGGCACCAAAGATGAAGAGCACAACGCCAGTGAGGATGCACGAGATGATCAGGCCGAGCTCGGCGGACGACGTGGCCATGTACGGGATGAGCGGGATGAGACCGCCGATAAAGTACGAGAGACCGATAGTGAGCGCCGAGATGTACAGTCGGGACTTTGGCACCTCCTCTGCTTGTCAGCTAGCTCTCTGCTAGTCACAGAGACAGCGGCGCTCACCGAGACCCTCCCCGAACTTGAGCAAGAACGCCGTCAGACCCATGTCTTCGCTAGACCCCTGTCCGCCCTCCTCCTCCTCGGCGTCGTTGTCCTTCTTCCAGTTGATCCAGGCCTTCTTGGCAGTCTCCTTCGGCTTTGCCGGGGTAACAACGCCTTCTGTGCCCTCGGTGCCGGCCGCTCGGTCTCCCCATACGTCCTCCTCCACTTGGCGCAGGTCCTCCGCGACCAGACGCGAAAGCGACTCGTTGACACCCAAGGGCCCGAGGATCGAGTGGACCTCTCGCTCCATCTCGCCAGAGCATGATCGCAGCACTCGAGCGGCCGTCTGGCGGCGGAGGTAGTGGAAGTGGTCGAGCTCGGCTTGCGAGGCGAGGTACCCGCCGAGACCCATGGAGATGGCTCCCGCGCAGAGCTCGGCCAGACCACCGGTGACGACAAGCTTGGACGAACCGAGCGATGACAGACCGGCAGTCAGGGCGAACGGAACAGTCAAGCCGTCAGAGAGACCAATGATGCTGCAGTAAGTTATATGCGCTGTCGCGGACAAAGGGACGGGCAGCTTACACATCACGAACGATTTCTGGCGAGATAAGGTGCCTCTCGTCATCGTCCTTGAGATCCTTGCAGCACGTCCCTCGCTGCTGCACGCCACACTTGCTACCCAATGGTTGTTCGTCGGACAAGATGCCGGCGAGTTGTTGTTGCCTCGTTTGCGACGAGGGCTGCTCGAGTGACCAAACCGCCTGAGTCTTGGCCGAGCCGTTTCCCTTCTTCGGTAGCGAGACGGCAGTAGATGACGACGAGGCTGTGTTGTTGGTCTTGCAGCAGCCGTTGGCGTTGTTACCGCAGCACGACATGGTGAAGGATAGATTGTATGATAGAGGAAGGGAGTGAATGTAGATGAAGGTTTTGCGGAGAGAGAGAGACGTTGATATTAGACGCGTTGTGAGTGAAGCTAGTACGGAAGTCTTTGCTTCGGATGCTCTTTGTATGCCTTGGATATTTAGCCGAGGCGCAACTCTTTGTACGAGATCTCACTTGCTAATCGGTGGCAAAGGGCGAAAAATCACTGTCCTCCCCGGCCGAAACGTAACTTGAATTGCAAGGCGCCCCATTGGACAGACACGCGCCGGTGACAAAGCCAAGCACCCAGATTGGTGAAAGCTCACGTCACCCCTAGTCACACGTGACGTTGAGTCGGCCGATTGCAGATTACAGCCCTGGGACGGTCAGGCGGCCATCTCCGCTCGTCTCGATCTCTGTCGAGAACCGGGATCGACGTCACTGAAGACGCGTCGCCGACATGAATCTCGGTCGTCCAACATCAACAGCAAAGTGAGCCGTTACGATGAGAGTCGCCATTGTTGGCTCGGGCGTTTCTGGCCTATCTGCGCTCTGGGTGAGTATACAGGCTCGAGGAGTGCTTCGGCTCGGATAATTGATGCTAGCTGCTCAACGAGTACTCGGAACACGAGGTGAACATCTACGAGAAGGATGGTCGACCCGGAGGGCACACCTCGACCCAGCAGTTCACGCGTGAGCAGTTGTGATCATACGCGGGCGTATGCAGTACTGAGAGCCAGGCGAAGGCAAAGAGAGCTGCGCAGTGGACACGTGAGCTGCTCGTCCCAGCCCCAGCCTTTCCAAGCTGACTCGTAGTGGATTTGTGAGCTGATCAGCTACCCCTCCTTCTAACCTCAGATCGTCCTCAACCCACCCACGTACCCCAACTTTCTGCGTTTCCTCCGGCTTCTCAAGATACCCCTGCTCGATACGGAGATGACCTTCTCCGTCACCCGAGATCGCGGCATGTTCGAGTGGGCAGGAGACGGTCTGGGCGCATTGTTCTGTCAAATCGGGAATCTGTGAGTTTCCTGTGACCCAGTCGGCTGAAACGCTGAGGTCAGCTTCAACCCTCGGCTTTACCGCATGATATTCGACATCTTGCGCTTCAACCTCTTTGCCCTCGACCTGTTGAACCAGGCTCCGACGGGTGGAAAGGAGATCAGCATTGGAGAATACCTGGATCGTGAGGGCTACGGCGTTGGTTTCAAGGAGGACTACCTGCTGGTAAGCTCGACTTCGCAGACCCGTTTCATCACTGACTTCAGCCTATGACCGGTGCGATATGGTCAACCCCGGCCGATCAAGCTGCGCTTGACTTCCCCGCATCCACACTTATCCGCTTCTTCCACAACCATCATCTCCTGCAGCTTACCGGGAAGCCAAAGTGGCTCACTGTCCAAGGCGGATCGTGAGCTGATCCAACCTGACCGATATGCCCGTGGGAACTGATGACAGTAAGAAATACGTCGATGCTGTGCTCAGCAAATTGCCGAAGGACAATCTGCACCTCAATACCGAGATCGTCAGCGTCACCTCGCGCGATGACGGAGTGGACCTCGTGGAGGCCGGAGGAGCGCGACATGTTTACGACCATGTCATTTTGGCGTGGGTCTGCAATCCAGAGACGACACCTCTGACAGCAGCACGCACTCGGATCAGACATTGTCGATACTTCGAAAAGGTGGAAAGGTGACGAGCACGGAGGAGAAAGCGCTGGCGCCGTGGGGCTGGAGCAAGAACGAGGCGATTCTGCACTGGGACGAAAGAGTCAGTCCCATTCGTCTGCAAAGCTCCATCGCTCACATTCAGTTCATCCCTGTCCGCCGCCGCGCCTACTCTGGTGCGTCCGTAACGAAGCGGGCTGAGCTATACTCATACCAGCTTGGAACTACCTCACATCCACGTCCAAACCCCACCGTGAGGCGGACTCCACGGCGTCCGAGGTCGACACCGTTGCGTTGTGCGTCAAACCATGATAATCTTGGCCTGGACTAATGACAGAACATACGGCATGAACATCCTGCAACACCTCCCTGAATCAAAACACGGTCTCGTCCTAGTCACGCTCAACCCGCCTTTCCCGGTCGACCCCGCCAAAACCGTCGGTAAATGGACGTACCACCACCCGATGATGACCACCGCGTCCGTCGCCGCCCAGGCTCTCCTCCCCAAGATTCAAAACACTCGTCACATCTCGTACGCCGGCGCTTGGACCAAATACGGCTTCCACGAGGACGGCTTCACTTCGGGCATGCGGGTGGCCACGTCCGCACCATTCAACGTCACGCCCCCGTTCCCGCTTCGACCCGCTACGAGAAGCACGAACCAATCTGGCGTGGTCGTCTTGTCTAGCCGTGCGATCGTGGGAGCCCTGGATAAGCTGCGCAGGGCGCTAGAACCAGCCTGGCAAGGTGTGGTCTGGATCATGGTCTTTGGATTCATGTGGCTGGAGCAGGTGCTGTCGGCGGCTAGGCTCACCGGTCTCAGGGACGAGGTCGCGCGGATACGTGATGGCTGGACGGGCAATGCGAGCGAGAAGAAGACACTTTAGGAAGGCTACGTCATGTCTCATGTGACGTCCAGGCGGCGGTCCTCGAATGCTGTCCCGACTGTCGTAGCGTTGGTTGTCTAGCTCCATGGCGCGTTGACTCCATCGAAATGCGCAGTGGTGGCGGGCGTTCTGCGCGGAGGGTGATGTAATGTCGTTGAACGGCCCGCTCGGCCGGGATCGGAGGCAACCAGATTGGTGCGGGGTTATGGGGCTACAGTTGAGGTCTATTCTTGTTGACATGCCTTGCGCTCCATGAATTGTACCGATATGGTCCTCGGAAATTGAGGGTAGGACCCGGCGAGATGGTCACTCCCTTTTGCCGGCTCGGACATGCCGGCTCGGACAAGAACGTGTGCAGAGAGATCGACATGTACAAGATTAGCCCCACATGCTGGTGTGTTGGTAAAGTGCATCCTGTGGTCGTGAGTGATGACGCGCGAGACCCCGCATTCCTCCTGTGTGCGCTCCCTCATGGTTTGAAGCTAAATTGCGGTAGAACGCGGAGATGGATTGCGGTACGAAGTGATACCGGGGACATTTTTTCCGCTTGCAACTTTGGCGGTCCACGTTGACGGTGCCTCGCGGAGGCGATGAGCGACCGTGCGTGGCAGCGTTTTCGACGACACTAGTGTTCAAGTGTGCCCAACATGATGGTTGCGCCTCGTGTTGGAGCCTGGTGGTGGGGACTCGTCGATGTTGCGTAAGGACCAGGTGGGATGACCTCTCGGTCCCCCTGCTGCGGCAGTCATTAGTGCGAAGCTGTGAGTTCGAGTGAAACTGACCGTGCGACAACGACTGGCGCGTTCGCATGACGCCATAACGATCCAGCCGGCTTCACACCTGCAGCAGCATATATAGGGTGGGCCATCATCCCGACAGTCCCAGCTCTAACTACCTTCCAACTCCCCAGTCCACCACCCATCTCATCGAAGGACCTCACCGATAGCCTTGCGCACCGCCCTCAAATTTAGCCATGCTCTACCTCTCTGCTGCACTCCTTCTCTCCCTCGCTGCCCTCACCGTCAACGGCAGCCCCATGCCCAAAGCTCGTGCAGGGTCGCACCAAGTCACCGTGAGTCGACGCCGCCGCGACTGCTTCAAAAGCGATAGATGAGCCGCACTTACCAGCAGCTCGTCAACAATTGCGGGTCCGGCAACCCCGTATTCCTCTACCAAGACGACGCGAGCTTCCAGGGCTCCAAGACGGTCTACGGGCCCCTTCGTGGCGGTGTCGCGTGGCTGAGCGACTTTGCCGACTGCCAGAGCTCCGGAGTCAACTGCGGGACGGTCGAGTTCTCCCTCCTCAACCCCGGGGACGACGCCGCGAACACCCAGAACTCGATCAACTACTCGCTCCAGGCGCAGGGGAACCACCAGTTGTGAGCCGAAGAGCAACCGTGATAGCGACGAGACGCATTGACTGATCGGGCAGCAAGTACGGCATGAACTTCCAGTACACCGGCGGCTGTTCCGGTGGGCCGCCCGGCCCGTGTACTAGCGCCGAGAACTGTCCGGGTGCTTTCACCGGATACGACACCACCGGTGGTACCGTGGTCAACTGCGTTGGCTATGACGCTGGCGTGAGTGATTGTGCTACTCTCGGATGACCTGACGACTCAAGTGCTGATGGCAAGGTTACCATTACCTTCTGCTAAGTTCGATGGCCAAAGTCCGCCACGCGACGCTGCACGAGCCGCGGAAAGCGACTGGGTCTTTTCTGGAAAACTGAAAAGGGTCAGTAACGGCAAAGAGACTTATGAGCTTGATATAAGAATGTAGCCGTTGAGATGTGTATGCGTATGATGGTGCCTGCCTCGTGCGGAATGACTGGCTCATTGAGGACACATTTTCGTCGCAAGCTTCTCATGAAGTAGCTGTCGTCATGACGATAGGGAATTTCAGTCGCTATCGCTTGGTTCAGCCAACGCGCACGTACTGCTTTAACATATGTGTCAGTCGCTGGACCCGCCACCCCGGTGTGGGGTGCAGTGTACTGCGAGTGATGTCTGTAGGGGCTGTAACATTCAACGACCCAACGACAGATAGGACGATAGCGGGACTCAGAGCCGAGTGCCACCGACTGCCCCAGACGAAGGGCTCTGCGGCGATCCGGTCCTGCTTAAGCTTGACTTAGACCAGGTTATCGATGGCTCCTCCCTTGGTGATCCACGCGGTGCATCCCCGCCGGACACGGCCTCGAAGCCCGAACTACCTTTGAGTTCCGCGGGCTTTATCATCGATGTCGGCGAACTTCAGGACTGCCGGGTGTGCGTCGATCTGCGCTGGTGCCTTTGAGAAGATTACATGCGTCCCGAAAGGATCCCGCACTCTTGAGTTCGGTCTCAGCGGCCTTGCGGGGTCTATGAGCGCCTTGGCGTCTCCCGTCCTCGGCCGTTACCTCTCCCTTATCTGAAGCTTTTCTGGACGAGACTGCGCATTCGGACGAGCCGCGCAGTACCGCTCATGCGCTCTGCAGTCCACGCAAGAGGTAGTACTCGCGTGGTCCGAGCGGCGATCCGCGCGAGGACCTCGATCGGCAGGCGCTAAATCGGCCATTTTGGAGGCGCCTTTTTTGTGGCGGCCGAAGTCCATCACCGTTGCCGAGGGAGCGTGTGGGTTGACCGGCGGTCTATGGCTCCTCTACAAGGTATATATGTGAACCGGTCGAACGCTCCGGTTCAACCTTCATCCCCCTCATCATTCAGCTCCACCGCCTGCCTCAACTTCACTGAACCGCACCGAGCAGAACGCGTGCTCTCCCACATCGATCTTATCATGTTTTCCAAGCTGGTGTTTGTCCTCGTGGCCCTTGGTAGCGCACTTCACGCTGCTGCTTCGCCGGTCGCCAGCGCCTCGAACCAAACCGGCGTACAGCCCTTCGCCGAGTCCCACCGCGTTGAGGCGAGTCCTTCTCAAGCACTCACAGCAGTATCACTGATGACCAGATTGTGAACCGATGCGGCCGAGGCCAAGGCCGCTTCTTGTACCGAGACAATGGCAACCCGCAAGGCCCAACCACCATCAACGGGCCCCTCTACGGTGGCGTGGCCTGGATGGATGGCTACGCCGATTGCGGAGCGTCCGGTGTCAACTGCGGCATCGTCGAGTTCACCTTGATCAACCCGGGCACAGACGGTGCCAACACGTTCAACTCGGCCGACTACTCGCTTCTGAACTCGGGCAACCATCAGTTGTGAGTTTCACTCGTCAGGCTGGAGCATGTGCGCAGGCTGACTGACCCGATAGCAAGTACGCGATGA
>CAUG01000468.1:57426-90442 GCA_000442785.1 Papiliotrema flavescens NRRL Y-50378
GTGCACCAGCGCGAGCAACTGTCCAGGTGCCTACACGGGGGGAAATTCGGCCAGCGGCAGGCCTGTCACCTGTTCGGGCGCCAACACTGGCGTGAGCCAAGTTTGTGATATTTGGAGACCTGAAAAGACTGACCTTTCAGATCGTCATCACCTTTTGTTGAGGCCTCTCGGGCAACGCGACCCCCGTGACTGCGGTGAAGGACGGGGCTGTCGAAGGCCCCCCTTCATTTGAGCATTTCGGTTCCTCGTTGACGATCGCTTCAGGTGTCCTCCTGGACGGGATGGCTGGTAGAGGAGGGAGTGTTGAAGTAGCTGGATTGCTATGTAACCATGTCTGTGACGTACCCCTGAGGGGACTTACTTTAATTGTACGCGACACACAATATGGCGGATGGCGGGTCGAGGGGGCTTTTCTCAGCAGTGCGAGTATCCTCCCAGAGCCGAAGTCAGACCATGGTGGCTGCCACATCTCATGTCAGAGTCTCAATAGGTCCTGCGATCTCACGGCCGGAACGCGATCGCAAAGCGTTTCACGTTGTGTGCAATCCACCCGTACGAAAGACAAAGGATGCCAAAAGCGTCGCCGTCAAAACATGTCCCGAACAACGATCTCTCCGTACGCAAGGATGGGTTGAGCAGTCCAGTGTAAGGTGCTTGAACGCTCGGGCGGGACGCAAAATGTAGCCAGTCGTCCCCTTTCCGATAGTCAATACTGCTCGTTCTGCTGGTCAGAATGCTCTCGCCAGCCGCTTTCGCTCTTTACTCTGTGGTCCTCGCGTTGGGCTCTGCCGCCGCTCCTGCCCCAGCTCCCCCGGCCGAGACTCATCAAGTCACAGTGAGTCCAGCGGGCTCTTTGGCCTCATCATGCGGCGACGTTGTTTTCATCCTGACTGTTCCAGCTCATTAACAACTGCCATAGCGGCAAACCGGTGTTCGCACAAGGCGACAGCAACCAGAAATACGGCTCAATGCTGTGGGAAGGACCCCTTGAGGCCGCGGTCGCCTGGGTTGACGGCTTCGAAGGGGCCAATTGCGAGCAGTCGGGCAAGAATTGCGGTATCGTCGAGTTCACCCTTGTCAACCCTACCACGGTGTCTGGAAACACCCACAATGCCATCAACTATTCGTTACTCAAGGGCGTGAACGGCAATCACCAATTGTGAGCCCTACCAGCTTGATGCCAGGGCGATACTGACTCGGCAGCACTTACAACATGAACTTTGCATACACTGGGCAATGTGCTAGTGAGGCGAACCCGGGGCCATGCCTGGGGGACTCCGCCGAGCAGTGCCCGAGGGGATACCTCGGGCTTGATACCTTTTCGGGCCAGCCCGTGACATGTCTCGGCGCCAATTCAGGTGTATGTGGCCTTCAGCTCCCTACTCTCTTGCTGACCGACAGATCACGATCACCTTCTGCTGAAGGCCGTACGTGTACTCACAGCGGTGTAGTCTTCGACCCAGTTATGGCCCTCCCCGAGCCGAGTCTGCATGCTTGGTCAAATCGTGTATATCCTCCATGATCTAGTGCCTGCCCTTTGCTATGTCTTGACGGCGTACGCAGATTCACATGTGCAACCACACTCATGATCGTTTGTATGCCGTGAGTCCCTTGCCTCATTCACCGAGGGCAGCATTCCTCAGAAGCCGCGCCACTGGGTCGGGGACCTGACTGAGAGTGATCGAGAAAGCGTTGCGGTGCCCCGCATCATAATGAGATCATCCCCATCAACATGCCCTTTGCACGCGTATCTCGTCTTTTTGCTTCCGATTCATCATCCTCATATCGCTGCCATCACTACTCCCATGTCAAGCTCGTCGGATACAGGTGGAGAGACGCCTCCGCTGGCGTCTTCTTCCAGCCTGCAGGTCCCAAAAGAGACCAAAGTGCGAAGGCGTTTCAAGCAGCAACTGCACGGTCTGAGCGAGACAGTCGAGGAGTTCAACGTCAAACTCAAGAGGAATGTGAGTGGCCGTTATGCTGCTGATACCTCGTTGTACTGACGTACAGAACGACGGGAAATTCAAAGTGAGCTGTTCGATGTCCACAGCGCAGCCAGCTGACCTGTCCAGCTGCTGGGTATGCCTATGATGCCCTCTCTACCGCGACTAATGTCTAGCTCCCGGAACGCCGTTCGACGAGATAGGCAGGTCCAGTCGCAAGCGGCTTCGCGTCTCTCTGACGGGTAGATCTCAGCGAATCGACCTTCTTCAAACACCACGAGCACAAGCACAAGCCAAAGACATGGCGTTCTTGGCTGTTCGGGCGGAAGGTGAGCTACAACGTTGACCGGCTATTTATAGACGCGAGCTCATGACAGTTCTTCTTCCCAGCGTGAGCGGGCCGTGAACGGGGACGACAAGACAACGCTGACCATAAAGAGGTGTGGCCCTTGGAGCTATGCTGTGCTTGTGGTTCATGAAAGACTTGGGCGAGATACCGTAAGTCGCCCACGGAAAGAGCTAGATCCGATGCTGAGGGCAGGACCGACCTGGCCGAGGTGTGGGCATCGATGCCGAACACGCTCGATCCCCGAGATTTGCTCTCCAACTTGACTCTTGTCGAAGGTGGGTTCAGGAAATCACGGGTCTCGCGCTGCATTAACGAGAAGGAGCGAGGAAGGCGCTGGAAAGCCGAGACTTCACGGTTGGGGAGCAGATGGTTGAAGATCACCAGCTCAAGAAGCATCATCCGGTGATCCTCATTCCCGGAATCGTGTCGACTGGTTTGGAGAGCTGGGGAACGGAGAGCGTTGCGAGAGGCTTCTTCCGCAAGAGACTTTGGGTGGGCTCATGCTTGTTCATCGTACTCTTCGTCAAGCTGACCCCAGGGGACTTCCACGATGATTAGGGTGAATCGCTGTAGCACACTTACCACAGGATAAGCTGACCGGCGCAGGCAGTCGTGTCGAACAAGTGAGCTTGCGACCGCAGCCGATTGCCTGTTCGCTTGGCTGATGGCAGAGAGCGGTGGCTACAGGCACTGAGTATCGACCCGGAGACTGGCTTGGACCCGCCTGGATTCAAGGTCCGAGCGGCTCAAGGACTTGACGCAGCCGTGAGTATTCGAAGCCTTTCATGAGCCGTGCTGACCGATCAGTCCGAGTTCATTCAAGGTGGGCGCATTTGCTACGTGGTCTTACAGCTGGGCTTATATCGCAGGGTACTGGATATGGCAGAAGATTGTGGAGAATCTCGCGACGCTTGGATACGACACCAATTCGATGGATATGGCTGCATATGACTGGTGAGTCGAACAACCCTCTTGTTCTTGATCTGACGCCAGGCGGCTGTCGTATTACAACCTCGAGACGCGAGACGCCTACTTTACCCGTCTGAAGTCCAGGATAGAAACCATGAGAAAGCACAACAAGCAGAAGGTCGTTCTTTGCTCGCATTCGTGAGCAGTCTTAACGATCGGCAACAAGAAGTAGCTGACGCAGTAGTATGGGAGGCACTGTGATCGTCGTGAGTGTTTCGCTCACCCGTGTGGACACACACTGAACTACAGTATTTGTATGTGTTTTCGAACAAAGGCAGACTCCGACTAATTGTTCAGCATGAAGTGGGTTGAGAGCCAGCCGGATGAGAATGGGTTCGGCGGAGGCGGTGGAGCGCAGTGGATCGAGGTGAGCATTGTGCGCAGGCATGAAGCCCATGCTGAGCATGCAGGACAATGTCGAAGCATGGGTCAACGTTGCGGGCTCGCTGCTTGGTATGTGTGGCTAGCTCATCAGCCCTGAAGCTGACAAGCAGGTGTATCTAAGGCCATGACGGCGTTCCTTTCGGGAGAGATGCGAGATACAGTCGAGCTTGTGCGATCCAGCAACTCCATAGCGGGAGCATTCGCTGACAGCAGCACCCCGCTGGTTCTTGGGTATTGGAGAAGGCGGGTTATCGCTGTGCACTTGAAGCTGATGAAAGCTGACTGGCAGTTCTTTTCGCGCCGAGAGCGGGCGAAGCTGTTCCGCCGCTGGCCGGGGGCGAGCTCGATGTGGGTCAAGGTGAGCCCGACGTGTCGTTCCAAGCGCCTTGGCTGACAAAAAGGGGGGCAACCGAATCTGGGGTGATGCCGACGCTGCACCCGTGAGTGAACAGCTCATCCGAGGCGCCTTCTGACTCTCAGGACGATCCGCCAGACGCGACCGATACGCACGGCCGATTCCTCTCGTTCCGACATCCTGGCACCGGTGTCGAGGATGGAGATCTCACAAAGTACACCGTGTCGCCCAATTTGACCATGGCGGAGGCGAGCCCGTACATTCTGACGCACACGCCGTCGTCGTTCCAGCGAATGATTCAGACCAACTACTCTTACGGCTTTGAGACGGATGAGGAGCAGTTGAAAGCAAATGACCGGGATCATCGCAAGGTGAGTGAGCGGAAATCGGGTGAGAGATCGCGCTCACAAGCAGTGGACCAACCCACTCGAGACTCGGTAAGCCACAAGCGGATGGAGTCGTTTCGAGAGAACACTGACGCCAGTCTGCCCAACGCGCCTTCGATGAAAATCTACTGCTTGTATGGCCATGGCAAGGAGACCGAGGTGAGCGCCGGAGAGAAGACTGCTGGTTGCCATGCTGATATCAAGCGCTCTTACTGGTACATGCAGGGCGAGTACGAGCAAGATGAGTCCCGCTCGGACGCCGTGGACGAGGAAGCCTTCGTGAGTATTGAGAGAGGTACCCTCAGATGCTGATGGCCAGTGTGACGCATCGGATCCGTCTAACACGTGTGAGAACTCGACCTCGATACGGCCGCCCCTTGATTTCCCGCTGGCGCGGAAGCAATGGATCGACTCGGCAGTGAGCGTCAAGGGATCTACACCGGAAGTTAGGTCCGGCGTGAAGTTCGGTGACGGCGACGGCACGATCCCCGTTGTCAGTCTCGGCGCGATGTGTGTCAAGGGCTGGCAGGGGAAGACGAGGTGGAACCCGGCCGGGATCCCCGTGGTCACGCAAGGTGAGCTTTGCCCGCGGGTCATGTGGATAAGGCTGATGGAAGAATACCGCCATACGCCCGAGGGACTGGACATTCGAGGGGGCGCGCTCACGTACGTGTGCATGGTATGGCCCTACAGGCGCGAGGCTGACAGACAGGGCGGACCATGTTGATATCCTTGGCGCCTCGCCGCTCAATGCGGCTATTCTCAAGGTCGCTGCGGGACGAGGGGACCTGGTGGAGCAACAGATTGAATCGGGCATTCTGGATTACGTCGAGAAGATGGATTGGGAGTCATAGGCACAAGCTCGGCATGCATTAGAACAGACGCTGAGCAGACGTACGCACCCACACGATCATAACGCTCCACCGTTGACAGCTCGTCTGCGTCGGTCTAGCCATTGCTCACTGGAGCTGCCCGCCTCACTCGATTGCCAAAGCGATCGCGCGTCGCTGCGTGGCACATATGCATGCACTCTGAGAGCCATTGTCCTTGACACTACGAGCTAGTCCTGAAAGGTAAACGAAACGTCCGTCGACATCTGAAACGTATAACTAAAGCGGGCAGGCACTCCTGCGACATCCGCGATCCACCTGTAGCTCGCGCTGGCCCTTGAGTCGCGGGCGTAGTGTATTCAGGAACGTGCAAGGGAGCGCCGAGTCGTGTCGTCGTATCGTGTCGAGTCGTAAAGGGCCATGCATTGTTCGCTTCTCGCTTCTCCTCAGAGAGCGCCCGTCCTGCGTTGAGGTGGCATGTTGGTATTATAGTGAATGAGTTGGTGATACAAAGTCGGGTGCTCATGCGTGTTGTGTGAGAGTATCGAGTCGGAGAAGTCCGTGGGAGTGTCCATTAGCTGCGCGGGGCAGGGGTGGGGAGAATGACGATCGGCTCGGGAGCGGCGTCTCGTCGGGTCGGCTGCGTCAGGCCGGCACCGCAGGCGTTGGCGGGCACGCCGAGGTTGGCAGCGCTGTACTCGGGTGGGTACGAGCAGTCAGCGATAGGCGCGTACGCCTGCCTGGTGTTGGCGGCGTTGAACCAGCCGCTGCCAGCGTTGAATGTCTCGGACGATCCGGGAGAGGTGTACGCCGGTGCGGGCATGGTAATCGGAGTCGCGGTCGGCGTGTACTGCGGCAAGTCGGTCATTTGTCCAGCGGCGACATTAGTGAACGAAGCTGGAGGCCAAGGGTACGAAGACGAGTCGGATGGCGCGATGGTTCCGGCTCCGGGTCCGCCAGTCATGTAGCCCTGCGAGAAGGTGCCGTCGAAGGGGTTTCCATCGACGCCGAACGAAGCACAAGTACCAGCGGCAGTTCGGGGGTCTGTGTTTTAGTTCGGGTCCATCTGTGGCAAATGTCAACTCACCCTTGGGAACCCAGCCCTCTCGCAGACCAAGCCTGTAGTGCCAGAAGGGATTCGGCTCGGGGATAGGGCCCGTCGAGTTTCCAATCTTCCAGGTCCAGAAAAAGAAGTCCTGCAGGGCGTCCATCGAAGCCGACACGAGCGTGAGCATGTTGTCCTTGGTAGCCTGGTCCCACTGGGTCCAGTCGTTCCAGTAATCGCACGATCCGACGCCCTTGCCAATGTAGTCGGCGTGCGTGCCGTCATATCGCGATCCTCCACCGACCGAGTTGACCCAAAGACCACAGTCGTTGGGAGCGGCCGACCATTCTCCTGCCGAGTTCACTCCGTACTGAATCGAGGTCTGATTTGTTTGCGACGCCCAAATGCTGCATGGCTGTCGTGCGACCTGAGCGAGGCTTTGACTAGCCATGGGCTGATCGCCGAAGATCATGTACGGGTGCTGGTCGAGCGAGACTCGGTCCGCTCCAGGAAGGAAGTTGTACCAGGACGAGATGCCGATGAAACCGTCGTGGATGGTAAGCATCGGTCCTCGACCCTCGCCAAAGCCGGTGATCTCTCGGACCATGTCGTGCATCTCGTGGTAGAACGATCCGACGGCTCGTTGTCCGATCTGACCGGCGTTGGGCTCGTTGAAACCGAACATCTGCACGACAGGGGCCCATTCGGGTTGCGAGACAAATTGCGCCAGCGTTCGGAGGTAGTCGAGGGCTCGTTGAGCATTGGCGAGACCCATCGCCCCGTTCATCCAATTGATAGTACCGATCTTTCCCGAGTGGTTCCAGCCGTTCTGCGATCCCGGGAGCGTGTGCAAGTCGAGGTTGACTCGCATACCGTACTTTCGAGCCCAGCCAAGCGCTTTGAGCACATACGTCCATGAGACACGCTTGAGGTAAGGCTCCTCGGACGAAGTCGAGATCGCCCAATGAGCAACGGGCAGTCGGATCCAGTTGAGGCCAGCAGACACCATCTCGATGAAGTCCTGCTCGGTGATGAATGTCTCGTAGTGCTCGGTCATCGCAGCCGTAAGGTTGTCGCCCATGTTCTGCGACAGCGTGTACTCGTCAATAGCGGTCTGACCGTTCGAGCCGTTGGCGTAGATCTCGTACAGCGCGGGGACGATGAACGGCTCAGTGTTGAGCCATCCTCCGAGGTTCACGCCGTAGATCTTGTTGACACCCCAAGTCCAGTTCTGATTGAGCGGAGGCGTGTACGATTGCGCTTGCGCCTCGTTGTTGAACGGGTTGGACGGGTCCCACACCCACTTCCCGCCGTACGGGTTGTCGTACGTGACCTCTCGGCCATCGTCGAGGGTGATGAGCGAGCCCTGTGTTCCGGTGGTTGCGGTGGGCGTGGACGCCGCGCTCGTGGCGGTGCCGGTGGGCGAGCCCGACCTGGTGCCGCTGTTGTTGCCATTGTTGTCGCCAGCAGCGGCGTTGTCATTGTTGGCACCGCCAGAAGTGGACGACTTCTTGCTTTGTGTTAGACTGATTGTAAGCGGTAGTACTCGTCGGGCCAAGCCCACGGCATAAGCTCACCCAACGCCAAGACCGACTGCCAAGCCAACGACCAACAAGGCAAGGACGGCAAGTCCGATCCAAAGCCACTTGCGTGACTTCTTGGAAGCTCGCCCGCCCTCTCGCGCCCATGCGGGCTTCTCGCTCATCGTCGCCGCACCAGCCCCGGCGCCGAGGCCAGCTGCCGCAGCAGCAGGGGCGATGTGACCCTGTCCGTCATCCTCATCCGAGACCGACAGGCGGTCGTTTGAGGTGTTGTTCCAGCCCACGCTCGAGTGCTGCAAGTTGGATTGTCCGCGCTGCGTATTTGGTCGTCGCTGCATATCAGGTTGAGTCTCGCTCGCAGCGGGGAAGGTGCTCACGTCTCCGGCAAGGCCCGAAGCTCCAGCAGCAAGGCCTGCGCCGCTAGACCAGCTGTTTCGGTTGGTCCCCGGCGAGCTGGCTCGAAGCAGCGACTCGTGTGTCGAGTCGCGCGACATCAGAGACGGTGCCGGCATGTACATAGAGTCGCGGCCGAGAATTGGGGTGTTGGTGCCCTCGGGAGAGAGGTACGAGTCTCGCGGGTTTGGGTCTGGCGACGCAGTGAGGTTGTTGAGATCCGGGGAGGCGACATCCGGGTTGGGCACGGCGGAGTATGATGCATCGCTGGCGTTGACCGCGGGGGGCTTCGATGGGGACACCATGATGATGATGTGAGGAAGGGAGGAATGCGAGAGGGATTGTTATAGGTGATACGATGGGGAGGAGGCGGGCTCGCCGGTCGGTAAGGCTGGCTTGAGCAGGGATTGTTTGGCCCAGCTGTTGCGAGACACGGCGTACTTCACGGGACCGCGGTAGGCTCGGAAGCGATTAAGGAAAGAGCTGCAGCGGTCAGCGCATGAATATGGCGGATCCGACAAGACGGAGCACAGGTATGCGATGCCGGTAATGCAGAAGCCGGGCGTTGAAGACCAACCAGGGGTGCGATCACAGCTATTTGTGTGGGAAGGATTAAGAGTGAGACCGATTGTCTCGGTTGCGAGGGAGGAGAAAGGGGTAGCGGGTAGGAAGGGCGAAAGCCATGTGCAGAAGAAGCCGTGGGGCTGCACAATGAGACGAACGAGTCCTCGTGAAGATGAAGTTGGGTCAAAGGCAGGCCCGAACTCGCCGGACCTGGGTCCAAGTGACGGGAACGGTGGTCCGTTTCAGAAATGGACTCACTGAAGTCCTTTGTCGACGGACTATGCACTTGGCAGAGCCGAAGAGACCGGAAGCGGGATACACTAAAAGAGAGCGAGAAGGGAGGGGTATTGAAAGATTGGTCGAACGACTGTTCAAGTTTGTACCGATCTAGGGCGGACCGGATGATGGGCTGTTGGATGACCTCCACACGATGTCTGCCGTTACCTCGAAACTGTCGACCTTCGTGTATGAGACGTCGGCTTGCTCGTCGTTATATGTCCCGTCGTTGCCGTCAAACAAACCGAGGCTTCGTTGCTCGTGTGTGTGTACGTCGGGAGACGGAAAAGCGAAAGCGAAAGCGGGGGCGAGGAACGGGGGCGATGGGATGATGTGTTTGATCACAAGATATAGGCGCCTCTTTTCGCTACACATGTGCAGGGACCGACCCTCTTGGCCCCTTGATCGTTGCATTGGAAGACATGCGTCGCCATCAGCTTGTCGTCGGCCCGGCGAAGCAAGACGGCCAGGGCAAGGGACGGGCTGGCAGCGGATGGGGTGGGTGGGCAAGGGGCCTGAAGGTGGAAGGGGGATCGCTCGCTCGGGAGTGGCGTAAACAGGGCTTCATCAAGGCGGTGCGCCAAACGCACCGGTCAGTTTACGTTGCGGGGCCAAGCGACAATAAGGGACGAACCGAAAAACAGCCAAGGGCATGCTAGCAGTCTCTGCATCATTCACACAGAGCTTGTCCCCTTCCCGGGGGCTTCTGCCTCTAGTTTAAATCCTGCCATCCGAAAGTACATATCGTACCTGTGCTCGTGACCTGCGATGCATAGCTCCGCACTGGAATGCTGCCGTACAAGACGGGCAAGTGTCGTCGCCATTGCCCGAAGCTCGCACGGCCTCACGCTAGGGAGCTTGCCCGCGTCTTTTCTTGGCTTACACCCAGGATCTCTGTTGCTCAGGTTAGTCCGGTTACAGGGTGGACTGTTACGGACAGTGCACAGGAACGACGTTTGAGACAGTTTCCTTGAATGTCTGCCAGGGCTTCGAGCACACTTGGCCGCCGTGAACAGCCTGAACCAATCTTACCAATACCCGTCCACGTAATAGCGAACAATCCCTGCTTGGCGTCAAGCGTGTCAAATGCTGACCGTTGACCACAGGAATGCGATCGCTCGGGGACATCCGGCGATCGATGCATCGCTGGTGGTGACGATGGTGACGCTGTCGACGATGATGATCAGCATCGCCGTGACCTGCCGCTTGCTTCCGCGCGGCACGGGTTGGAGCCGGTGCAACGATCGAAGCCGCACACCCTCTACGGAGTGAGCAGAATTGTTTGTTCCTCGCATGCCGGGTGTCGCACTCTGTGCCCTTCGGTCTAAAGATTCCATTTCAAAACTCAAAAAGGGTCCTCGGCTGTTCTGCGCTGCGCCAAGCGGGGCTCTCGGTTTGGATCCGATCCCGCGGCGACATGCGACAAGCTAACAAATACGGTGGCTGAAACGATGACGGATCAAGGTCCACCCGATGTGTTCTCCATTCACTCAGGTCCTGGGGGTGGCTCCCTGTTTCGGAGTAAACAAACATCATCATGACACCTGTCCTGTGTGCACAAACGAATGCAAGAGCTCTACTGCTGAGACGCCCGAAGCATTCTTGCGTGGTATTGTGCCCCATGCACCACGTCTCGCATGTCACCACCGCGCCGCCATGTAACCATGAAAGTGGACAATCACAGCTGAGAACAGGCGCTGTAGGAAGTGCGTTGGTGACGCGTGCACCGAACGCCTTGTCGAAGCGAAGTTCGAGCATCGGGCCCGACAGGTCCGCTTAATCAACGGTGACGCACCCGAGTGCCTCGGTGGACTGTAAAGAACCCCATCCAGCCGTCTGCACGACTCGGCACCGCGGATGTTCACAGCTTCACGTAAGAACCGTGCATGTGCGAAGGAAAGCCATCTTTGACTGGATAAAAGGCGTCCCCGTCAGCCCCATCCATCAGTCCCCTCATCCTCGTCTCCCATCGCAGTCCATCCGCGCCCCCACGCGTCGCCGCCCCGTGTATCCCATGACCAATCGAGCGACTGATGATGGTTGACAGCATGGACCGATTCGTCGTCCTCGACCATTTCCGGGCCGGAAAGCGCACCTGGTACCGCAGTGGCAGGGAGCGGCACCGCAGAGTGCTCGCCATACCGCAGACGTACGAGGTCCGCGATTGTCAAGTCATCGTGCTCGCCGTTATGGACCTCTTGCAGAAAGTCGGCGTAGCGGCCGACCGGTGCGCGAAGCGACGATGACGGGGTCGCCGTGGCCTGCGACGTCAGCTCTGGTGCACATACGGCGATGTGGAGGCAGAGAGATAGTGAGACGCACCCGGAATAGCCATTCACGCACATCGAGGCGGCCAGCCAGGTACATGAGCCGCTCCGTTCGCATGACCGCCGAGAGGACCCGGGCAAATCTCCTTTCCCCCGCATTCCATACGAGGTAGTCGTACCATCGTCGAGGATCGAAGGAGAGGTCGGCAAAGCATTGTGGTGGCAGTTCAACGGGTAAAGATCCCTGGCTCGTCAGCCATGATGGCCGCTGCGAGGGTTTGTAATCAGCTCACCGTGAAATCCAGCATTTGCCTAATGTAAGCAGCGGGTATCAAGCCGTAGACGAGCACTTCGCTCGCCGCATCCGCGTTCTTGCGTACACGGTGGTAGGAGGGTGCGCAAGAGCATAGCCCCCTCGACAGACAACGTTTGAACTAGTCTTGGGGGCGTAGCATATGGAGTGGGGGCAGTGATCCAGCAGGTGGCACTTCGATTATTGCGAGTTTGATCCAAGCCGAGCGCGCGGTCCTTTTCCGGTGTGCGAGCAGCATCAACGCCCAGAGCAGGTCGTTCGTCGTCGATATGAATTCGGAGTCATGAGTAACGCCGTCGGCGATGTGCAGCATCATTCGGGAGAGCATGTTGGTGTCGAAAGCAGGAGCCAGCAGGTAGCCGTTGAGCATATCGATGTGCAAGTATTTTTCCGCAGCGACGAAGCCGGCAGCGGTCACGGGCGAGGTGGACGTGTCGTCGTACACGCGAAAGAGCAATTGGCCCATCTTGCCAGCACGGTAGGTAAGCAAAAAGTTGAATCGACGAGGTCTTGCTTGATGAGTTGCCATACAATGAGTGTGACCAGTGAGGGGTGTTGAGTGATTATTGAATCGAGGGTTATACAACCCTCTTGTATAAGACGTTGCTAGCGCGCAGGGATCGATGCGCCCCCGTCGCTATGTAGGGCTGCGTGGGCTGCTTGACGACTGCGCTCAGATCTGCACTTGGGGTCCTTTCGCTGGTCTAGGGTGCCCGCCCCAAGAGCCCGGATGACCGACTCATTGCTGTCAGCTCAAGCCTATGCTCGTTCCCCGCTTTCGCTTTCAAGTCGATACATAAGGTATACCGTGCGCCCGCATGGTCACATCATAACTAAGCTGTGCATCATCGACCATGTCTCTCAGCCAGTGGCGACTTCATCAACTGATCGCCTGACCCGTCAGTTTGGTAGCACGTGAGTGCGACTATACGCACCCGGTTCGCCAGGCGCAGGCCCTTGAGGCGCGTAGCCAAGTCATCGTCGTCGTCGTCGAGGTGTGTCTCGCCGCCCGCCATTTCCGAATCGCCAATGCTGAGCTCTGCCTTTCGCCTCTCGATCAGACCGAGTATCTCCTCGTATCTGTATTTGGCCGGTCCGCCTGTTGCCGGGTTGAACCACAAGAGATTGTCATACCAGTCCTCCGGATCAAACTTGCAAGTCTGGAAGAGGTATTCGGGCAGCGCCACCGGCAGAGGCACCTGTACACTGAGCGATGCCATCTCAACCTCACTCACACCCCGTGTGAACCGAATCGTTTTCTGGATGTATCTCCTTTCGATCCGGAAATAGGCGACCTGCTCTGATGCTCGCTTCCCTTTATAATATGCCACGAGGTGTCGATCCTGCTGCTGCCAGTGACCCTTGCCGTTCGCAAGGCCAGGCACCGGCTTGCGGGGCGGGAGTTTGTGCTTCAGATAAGTAGCCACGTCGTACAGGCGGAGAGGGACAACTGACCCGCCAGAGCCATGAGGGTCGATCAACGTGATGTCAAAGTATCGGTCCGGCGCGTCGCTATCGGGCTTCGCCTTTACCGCGTCCAGCAGAGTGCCGTTCCAGAGCGCCCATATCGGATCGCACGTCGTCGAGATGAGGTTCGAGCCCCGGACCTGGTCAAAAGCACGGTAGCCGATGTGGCTGACCATATCCTCGCGTATGGCTTTGTCGTTGTTTATCCGCCCTTGAGCGCTGCCCTGAGCCGCAGCCCGGACAGTTTGAGAGCGAGTGCAGGTGAATCCTTCCTCCTTGAGCGGCGACTTGGAGCCCGCATGAGTGAGCCGCACGACGCACTGCTGAGTCTCGCAGGGCTCGACGAAAGAGGCCTCGAAGCGCTCTTTGCCGCGAAGAGAGCGAGGTGGCATCTTGTGCCGCGGGGGGATCTCGGATGAGGTCGGAGCCCGGAGGTTGACCGAGCTATACTTGTATGCATGTCGGGCTAGGTTCAGTTGGCCAGAAAAATGCGTTGCTCAGCAACAAACACGGTCGTTTGGCCTTCGCCGGTCATCCTCCCATCCTTTTCAACACCTCCGCCCCCAGCCAAGCATACCGTCGCTCTGTTTGAGACGAATTATCCGGTGAGGCCGACCCATCCTTTCCGCCACTGTGTGGTACCTGTATCAGTCCCCGGCGTCGAAGCGTCCTTTCGGCGATGGCGCTCAGACTTGTCAATTTCAATGTATCAGAACTCGTTTCAAGTCGGGGCGAACCGGTCATGGTCGTCTGGAAAGAGATGGGCGATAGGTCTGCCGTTCCGATCGGGGTACCAAGCTGCGAAGATGGCAAGAATGGAACAGGTGTAGTGGTGCCTATCTCATCAGCCAGGAATGGCCTCGTGAAGCCGTCATCTCACCTTTGACCAAAGGGGGTATGCAGAATGAGCCGGTGTTCGAAACCGGGGGTGTCTGTCCAGTGGTCTCCAGTGAAGGGATCTGGCTTATTGGGTCCAGAGCAGGATAAAAGTCGACTGGATCGAAGAACGGTTCCGGATCACCGAAGGATGTGTCGTCAAACTCGCCGTATGGAACTCCAAGGTCTGGACTCAGCGGTCCCCGTTGCAAGTCGCCGAGCCCCCCGGAGACATTCGCAGGGGAGTGCTGTCCGCCATGGACAGGCAGACAGCGAGCGGACTCGGCGGAGAGATTGCTGCCTATTCGGGCCGCAGTGTCGAGTCTTCCCGAAGTCGGCGCGAGGTCAATGCCAGGTTGTCTTGTTGGACGGCGGTCCTTAATCTCGTGACCAGTATGGGCTAGACTAGGTGAAAGGCGTGCTGGCGTGAGATCGCCCGCCTCCACGTGTACCTCCTTGCCCGAGAGATCGCATGATCGAACGACCGAGTCCGGCACACTGGCGGTATCGTCCTTTGTGTTGCGACTTCCGCGGCGATGATAGGGCGTTGAGACGCGGTCTTTCACCCGACTGCCGATCCGACTGTCCGTGAATCTCGTCTTTGCGGCGCCATTCGTGCGCAGAAGCGACGCGGTCAGACGTCTCGACGTGGGCGAGGCGGATATATCGTCGAGTGAGACAGTGGCATCGGCGTAGCTCGTACCAGCATTGTCGGTCCACACAGGCGAAGAGACCTGCGGTCTTGCCGTAGCGTTTGATGAGCCTTCATCATTCTTCTCGGTTCGGCTCGACGCGGAGAACCTGAGCGGGACCACATACTCGACCTGGAACCGGCCCTGGCTCTGACGCATCATGTCGCGCGCGATTGCCGTCTCGGCATCATCCTGCCTGGCTTCGTGAATCTCCGGCGACTGGATTTCGGATGATGGGAAGGCGACGGGAACAGTCAAGTCTTCGGCGGCGCCGAAGAGTGCGTGCGTTGATTGGGATGTATGTGATGGTCCGCTGGACCGGAACGTATCGCCAAGCGGGAGGGCGTGAAAGGGCTCGATGAAGGTCATGATCCCGAAGACGTCGACCGAGGTATCAATCGCTGGGATCGTCTCGATGGGTTTCAAGTCGAGCGAGGCCATGTCCGGTATGATCAAGGTCGCGTCATTGCCGCCGGACCCGTCGGTGTCAGGGAGAGAAGAGAGCGACAGTGATGAGATAGAGTGGGATTTGTCCGCAGTGGGCGCTCCTCGCGGCGTGGATGACAGTCCGATGCGCTGGGATGAGTTGTGCCTTCAACAGCTGATCAATCACTCACCCGACTCGTCCCCGTCTTCCTCTTCTTCCGCCTGGCCGGCGTTCCTTGCATACCCATACCGGGGCCGAGCTTCCCGGCCGCACTGCTCGCTGCTGATCTGGCGGACGTTGATTTCTTCCGCCTTCTCCAGTTGATCAGTCCCGTTGCGGTCACGTATCCCGTGCTAGTCATATTTAGAGGGTGACGTTCGCCCTCGACGTCGGAGGAGGCCGCTCGAGTAAGTGCTCGGCGAGAGTTGTTTTCCGAGTCGGGGATGAGGGAAATTGGACCGTGATGGATCTGCGGGTTGAACGGCGTAGGCGATGAGGGAGGCATAGCGACGAACCGCATTGCATAGAAGATTGGGTAATGCGCGGGGACAAGGTACCGTGAAGAGTGACAGAAGGCTTCTGGGAAGGGCACGAAGAAGGTCAGATGAGTCAACTGCTGTGACAACGCACTGACCCCTCGGGGGTCAGTCGCGCCTCTCCATACCGGCCCGTCGCATTGGAGGACTCGACTGGTACACACTAGCATGAGCGTTGACGAAGAACCCCTAGCGATGAATGCATAATCATGTGTCAATATACAACGCTCGAAACCTACTATACACGATGGTGCTATGCTGGAGTGATTGTTACCGCGCTACGCCCTCTGTCTACGTATGGCATACACCCTAGGCATACTGGTCATCAGCTGATGCGTTATGCAGTTTCTCCACCAATGCTCACTCTCGTAAATGTGCGCCCAAAGAAGTCCGCGTTGCCTTTCCGATCATCCTCCTTCTCCTTCGGCTTGAACATGGCCTTGACCGCATCACTCATCCCTGCCTGCGCGGCTAGGCGCTTCTTCTCCTGCTCTGCGAGCTGCTGGTGCACCGAGCGATGTAACGAGTTCGCAGTCGGAACAGGCGGTGTCGCACGTCCGTTCGCGTTCGGCGCAGTCGACGAAGCAGGACGAGGCGACGACGAAGCCAGTCGGGCTGCTTTGGTCTCGGCAACAGGATCCGTAACAGCCTTTCTCTTTTTGCTTGATTTTGCCGAAGCGCGAACGGCCAGCAAGTTGTCGAGTAGCAAGTCCTGGACTTCCCGTGTCGGGTTGATTGGCTGAATGCTCGTTGGCAGCGTGGGGTCGAACTCCTTTGTGCAATTCGGGCAGGCGACAAGCTTGCCTGATTCTACCACCGGCTTGGCCTCGTCCGGCTTCTCGTCCGACTTGACAGCCTGAGCGGCGATGCCTTTGGTGAGGTTCGGGATGACCGCTCGAATGGAGGCGTCCGAGAAGACGCAGCCGCACGGCTTGAGCGCGATGAAGGGTACTGCGCCGGACATTTCTTTGAGCGACAGCGGGCAGGCGAATGGAGCGTGGTGAGGTGTTTGAGCGGTTGTAGCGGCGGATGGAGCCGTGTACAGCGGGTTATCGTGGAGGTTGAGCGAAAGCAGATCCTGATGATCAGTCAACAATTCATGACCTGCTCAGGAGCACACACCTTGACGCCCTTCAGGTGGCCGCAGATCCTGTCACCGTCTCCGTACTTGCTCTTGTCGAGGAAGAACTCGATGACAGCATCTTTGTTGTACAGTTTGCCGAGAGGGTCCACGACCACCGGTTTAGCAAGCAGTCGCTGCACATCAGTCATTTATGCGAGGTGGATGGCGTGCAGCGTACCTTGGACAACGCACAAAAGAAGAAGAGCTCTCGCAGAAGCGCCTTGTCGGTGACTTCGGCTTTGCCCTTTGTCCTAACGAGATCGCGTCGATCTGGGATGGATCCACCATCTGCGCCCATGATGAGATTGCCGGTGAAGGTGTAAACAGCTGGCGACTGGGTCAGCTCATAGTCATCCGGTTGCTGAGGTGGACATGGCTGTTGTAATGCGATTAGAGCCCTGTGGAGGGCGATTACGACAACAAAACGTAATGAGTGGCAACTACTCGGCGGCGATATCTCGGGGTTATAGGCTGTCTCTGTGCGGGATCAAAAATGGCTCGCTCTGCTACGCCAAACGGTTCAAAAGCGGGAACAACGAGCTCATCGTCGCTTCTCCACTTGACATCCTCCCACGGACAAACAGTCAACCCCTTCTCCCTCATCCCCCTCCTCACGTCTTTTCGTGACCCGCACTTTTCCCTCTCATGCGCTAGACCCTACGGTAGCATCTCCTCGAGGGTGATACCTTGCGAGAGAGTTTGCAGTAAATGTAAGTCACGGTGACCGTTCTTCACCTCCCCCGTCTTCCCCCTTTCCCCCCTCTTCTTGTGATGAACAACTTTTCAGTTCTGCTACCGAGTGTTTCGTGAGCGATAACCCAACTTACCAAAAAAAACTCTTTCTGATCTACTTCATTTTCCGTCATGCCTTGTTCGTTTTTTCGACCGAGCGCTGACCGTCAGAAACCAATCATCGCACGCAGAGCCCCAATCCCCGGGATCTTTCGCGTAAGTTGCGGTTCTTCCATACATCCGTACACACTTCCACCCTTTTGTAATGATTCAAATCTTAGCTCAATCCATTCTCTGATCTCCTCCATCCGTCATTCAAACTCACACATCCGTCTTCCGCACTCTCAGCGCTCTTCACGGAGTGTCTGGTGAGTTTGGGAAAGTGCGGCCGCCCTTGTGCGGATCCACGATCTCTTCCTACGCCGTTTTGGCCAAGTCGAGTGACCGGAGCGTGTCGTGCAGTGTGGGTGATACGATGGCGGAGTCATGCTTATCCGGCTTCTATGAACCCTTTACTTCTTCCTTCTTCGTTGTTGTATGCAAAGAGTAAACGTTGACTCGTTCAGGATGGCGTACAATAACAACGGCGCCAACGGCAACATCAACCCAATGGCGTTCTTTGGCCAGAATGGACAGAATGGCCAGGGGATACAGATGCCCCAGAACGGCCAGAACGCACACATGTCCGCCGGCCAGCCGGCCCAGGGCGTCCCGTTTAACTCAGGTCTGCCGAACGGTCATCAACTCACACAAGCGCAGATTGCGATGCTTGCCCAGCAACAGCGGAATCAGCAGCAGCAGGCGGCAGCGGCGTTCCAACAGTTCCAGCAGCAGCAACAGCAACAACACCAGCACCAGCAGCAGCGCGCTCCCGTCCCGACGTCCGCGATCAACAACGCCGCCTTGATCCAGCAGATGCTGGCTCAGAACGCCCAGAACACGCCACCCCGTCCAACGCAGCACCTTCCGCATGTGCAACAAGTTCGGCAGAGTCAGTCACCGGCACCGGGCGCGCCTCAGCCCACGTACCAGCTCATTCCGGAGCTTGTCCAGATGTTGCCAACTCTTCGAGCAACGCTCGCTCCCGAGGCGTACCAATTGCTCGTCTCAGGTCGTCTTAATCCGGCGCAGCAAAAGGGTGCAATGACTAAATTTTTCAACGCCCGATCGAGCGCCGCTCCTCGGGCGAATTTGACTGCGGCCCAGCACATGGCGCAACGAAGCGGGTCGCCGTCGATCCAGCCTCAACAACTAATGAGACAACCGTCGGCTCCCGGTACCATGGCTCCAGCGGTCTTGCAGCCTTCGCAGGTGCAGATGCCCCGGCGGACTTCCATCCCTCAGCACGGCAGTCCAGCGTCGGGAACCGGGCCGCTTACGCCGCAGCCGTTGCACACGTCGGTGCTTTCCACACCACCGCAAGCGACTATCAGTACTGTGCCAGGTCCGCCGCGCGCGGATGGTCGACGAGGCTCGAATCCGGGTCAGCCGATTCAGCCTATGCAGCAGAGCCAGTCATTCGAGCTCAACCCTTCTGCGCTCGCTGCGGTGATACCTCAATCTACGCCCGCCACTTTCCAGCTCGACCAGTCCAAGCTGCGAGTTCCAGTCCCGAAACCACCAGCGCCCGCTGCGCCGACCGTGCAGCCGCCTAGCCCCGCTCCCAGTCAAGCGAAGGAGGAGAAGCTCGAGCCGAAGAAGCGGCCTGCTCCGTCGCCCGTGCCCAGACGAGAGGAGACGCCGCCACGGGATGTTCGCGAAGTACGAGTGGAGGAGCGAAAGCGAAACGAGGGAATGCGAGGCAGCATGCGAGCCGATCTGGCGAGCATGATGTGGGCTGCTGGAGACGCTCGTCACCCGGATGTGAACACTGTCGACTACATGGAGGACATGGTGGTTGATTTCCTCGCCGACCTCTGCCGGCCTGTCCCACCTATGCGCAGCGGCCCGGGAGCCAGCTATGCCTCGGTACCGCTCTCGTCCTCTGTCATCCGTCATCGCCTCGCTGCGAAACCGGTATTCCGCAAGTATCTCGAGCGATTCGACACGATGGTATACCTCGACGGCGAGATCAAGAAGAACAAGAAGGGCTTCTCGACCTCTGCGAACTTTGACTTTGAGGAAATTGTCGCGACGGTTGGCAAAGACTATCTCGAGGTGGACGTGCAAACCGAGCCGAAGAAGAAGAGTGGCCGCCCGCCGAAACGGGCCCACCCATCGGGGTTGGCCCTTCCATTCGCCGCAACCCCTGCAGGCCAAGACCCCGACGCCGAGGACGGCGAGCCGGCGAAGAAGCGCAACAAGCCCGGACCGAAGAAGGGCACGGTCAAGGCTGAGCCGGGCACGGAGCCCAAGAAGCCAAAGAAGGTGTACAAGCGGAAGAAGGAGGGCAGTGTGGCTGTTGGTTCGCCGCTTGCTGGTCCGGCAGCGAGCAGTCCGGCTTGGTGATGATCTACACTTTCATAACATGAGCAGATTGTTTTGTATTTGGCGCAGACCACTTCTTGTATATTCACGATCACGATGCATGACACGTCAATCACGGGCTGATTTTGTACCCTGTCCAATATGTCCAAGCCGTCAGACCAAGTAGAGCCATCACTGCGCGAGATAGGGGTAGCTGGACAATGGTGAGGATCCACAGAGTGCCCATAGGCGGCGCCTGCCTGTTAGCTGATATGCCGCTAGCAGTCACGCGATCCACCTGTTCCGTAGTGAGCGACCAGCCGGCTTTGTTGACGAGCCATATAAGCCGCGCGCCCGATAGTATCGACGCTGCGCTCAGGAACCATATCGTGACGGGATGCGCGGCATGTCGGTTTGCTGCTGGTCAGATGAGTCACCGGGAAGATGGATTACTTGCTGTAAAAGACGAGGACGCCGAGGGCTAATGTCAGCGTGCGCGGGAATCTTTTGCCGGTGAAAGCTCACTGGGTGCTGCTCGAGCTGCGTGAGATGCGAGGAGGGACAGAGTGGGGCGGTGCTGATATTGAAGATGGACGAGGCTGAGTATTAGCAAGTGCATCGCCGCCGAGCTGTGTTGACGCCTGTCCTGCGACGAGGTGGGTGAGCTGAGCGGCCGAGAATGGCGCAGGCTCAGGGCCGAGGGGGACAGGGAGGATGCACTCGTAACTCACATGTCCAGGAGTAGGTAGAGAAACGTGAAGGGGACAGTGACGACCAAGCTGTCAAAGAACTCGTCCCAGAACTCCTCATTCGGATCTTTCACCTCGGCCCCATGCCCTTCTGGCACCTCCTCGTACTCGACATCGTCGTCCCCGTCAAATTCGTCTTCATCGAGCTCCCCGTCCTCATCTCCGACCTGCACCGCATCGTCGGGTTCAGGTCCGTCCTGAAAGCTGTTCTGGATATGTTGCAGCACCTCGGCTTGCGTCTCCGCCGGCAGTCCCAGGTCGACCAGCGGCTTGAGCGGCTTCGCTCTGCGCACCTCTGAAGGGTGTTTCAGCGGCACACGATTGCGCAGACCCCAGTTGAGCTCATCCTGTAGCTGAGCTGAATACCTTTGGCTGTCATCTCGGTTCCTCACCTGAGAGTTTTCGGGGATGTCTTCGACGATGGCCATGATGCTGGAAGAACGATGTCCTGGCTGTGCTGAAACGCGGCTCAATGACGGTGAGGTGAAGCGGCACCTTCCGTCGGAAGCAACGCGTCTGGCTGCTGTTGCAGTCACCCGACGACGGTTCCGGCAGGTGAGCTCACCCCTGGTGTCATTGCACCTTGTCACTTGATCTCTATACAACAAAACTCGTGCTGTCCATTCAGAATATCGCCATCTGCATCGACTGATCTTACGGACGCTCGGAAGCTGCCGAGCCATCGCGAGTATCGCGTGGTGCTAGAGCCAGGGGCATTTGACCCGCCCCATCAATTGGCGAAATGGGCGTGTCCGTCGCGGTTGCTATCGTCGTCGGCCTGATCTCGTCCTTTGTGCAGTCGCTCGGTGAGTACATTTGACACCCAATTCGCCAACAGCTTCATCTGTACATGATCGCCGCAACACACCGCCGTCCGCTCACAGCAGGCTTGACGATACAACGCAAATCGCATGTCCAGGAGGATCTATTGCCCCTGCCCAACCGCCGCCGACCCATTCGAAGACCACTATGGCTCGTCGGATTCGTCATCTACATCACATCCAACATCTTCTCGACCATCTTCCAGCTGGACGCCCTGCCGATCGTCATACTCGCCCCACTCGGCGCCGTCTCGCTCATCTTCAATGCCCTGCTCGCCAAGGTGATACTGGGTGATGTATTCGGCAAAATGGCCGTGGTCGGCACGGGACTAGTCACTTTGGGCGCGATCCTCATCGCGGTCTTTGGGGTGGTACAGGAGGAGGAGCACTCGCTGGACGAGCTGCTCCGCCTGTGGCGAAGAGGGCCGTTCTTGGCATTCTTCAGTCTCCTCGTGGCGGCTGTAGTGATTATCCTCATCAGTGTGAGCCTGTCGACCTGTACGACAAATCGTGCTGAAGCTAGGCTCATATCGCTGCATGGACGACCCAGCGCCAACTCAGCCCAGGGCGTATCAAGCTGGAAGGAGATGAGACGCCGCCCTCGTCGTCCATCGCTCCGTCAAATTACGCCTCACCTCAAACGCAGCCCGCAATCCCGTTCCGGCTCACCAAGCAACGGTCCCGGAGGTGGTCTTCGCCTGTCGCAGGAGTCACAGCAGTTCCTTCACATGATGCGGAGCCGACGCCTTCCCCCAAATCTGCCGTCCGCTTCGCTACGAAGTCGCCGCCAAACAACCTCACTATCGACCTCCCGCCGTCCGACCCGTCTTTCGCCATGCCGACTCCTCGACAGCAGCGCACTCTCACACTGGCCGGCCTGGCCTTCGCTGCGGCATCTGGCACACTATCCGGGATGTCCCTCGTCCTCGCCAAAGCCGCTGTCGAGCTGTTGGTCATCACCATCGGATACTACCGCACCGGCAAGGGTGAGAACCAATTTGTGCGGCCCGAAAGTTGGTTCCTCGTCGTCGGTCTTGGCGTCGGTGCGATTTTGCAGCTGGTGTATCTCAATTACAGCTTGACCTTTGCTAGTCCGGCTCTCATCTGTCCTCTTGCGTTCTGCTTCTTCAATTTATCCTCGATCTTCGGTGAGCCCAAACCTGGAAGGTCTTGCCCGAGTCTTGCTGAGCGCAGACGGCCTTGTATTCTACGACCAGTTTGGCCTGCTGAAACCGTACCAAATTGCCTTGGTCTCCATCGGCGTTGCCATCCTCCTCTTGGGCGTGTGGGTTGTGGCGCTCATACAACCAGCGGGACAAGGCGGCGTTGACGTTGGCACTTGGGCTGAGGACGACTGCTCGTCGACCGGCTCAGATTTTGAGCCGACCGAGGACGAAACGTTGCTGGGAGGAGTGGCAGTGGACGAGCCGGAAGAGGATGCGACTTCACCGACACCCCATCCTCAACCGGAAGGACCTACTCATTCGCCGCTTTCGCCTCGGTCGGGCATGGATTCCCCGCTCTCGCCTAATAGACGGCGCAGTCGCGGCCCGCGCTATGGAACTCTCATACCGGACTACGACCAACATCATGTCGTCCCCACGGGCTTCTCGATTGGACTCGGCGCGGCATCACCTGGCTTCGTTTTGCGCGCAGAGCCGCACCCGCATGGCAGTCACGGACACGGGCAGAGGGGGAGGACGCGCAGTGAGGGGCAGGCTGCCATACTGCGGATGATGCAGGGCGATCAAAGAGCGGAGGATAGCCCAGGATCGGCCAATGAGATGGATCGCCGCCGGAGCGGTGATCTGGGTAGTGAGACAGAGTCGCCGGGCGCGGATACGGATCTCGGGCGGAGAAGGGGCAGTTGGTGGCGGAGCCTGTTCAGCGCGGGGCGAAGCGAGGGCAACATACGGCTGGGTGCTGGCGCGGGGAATGGCGGCGCAGGCGAAGGCAGTGAGAGCCAGTAAGGTTCCGATTGGGTCTGCATTGCTGTCATTCACGTTATACATTATCTGCATGAATCATCATATGTATCATTATCATCTAGAAGCCTCCACCATCTCCGGTCCAGCCGGGGCATGCGGTCCTGATAAGCGCCGTGGAGGGGTTTCGTCGCCCAAACTTGGCGCGGACGAGGATGCTGACCGAGCGAAGAGTCCGGCGAGCATGATGACGTGAGCCGCTAAAAGGGCTGCCGAGCTGAAGGTGGTAGACGGAAACGTGGACCAGCCGTACTCGATCATGCACCAAAGCAGGGTTCTATTCGTCAGTCTAGCCGGAGGATCATAGTGTACAGTCGCTCACCCTAAAGCCAGATTGCCGTGTGCGCCTCCAAGGTAGAGCAGCAGCGGGATCTGATGGAAGTACCACGAATGGAATTGGTAGTGCAGCGATCGAGCGCACAGCATGCCGATGAGGTTGGACGTGAAGAGCACGAGGGGGGTATCTGGCGGTCAGCTCGGTATTTGGGTGCAGCAACAAAAGCCTACGTGATGGAGCCAGTAGCCAGGCTCCTGGGACGGGGGAGCGAGGATGCCTGAGGGCTTCGGCCATGATACTCAACGTTGACCATCGCGGCGTAGGCGCCCATTTGTACCATCCGAATGCAAAGAGCAGCACGAGCTGCAACGTTAGTTATCGTTCCTTGGCACGGATCAATGCGTCGCGTTGTGGTAATGGCACGTACATGGGTGGTCAGAAGCAAGCGGGACCATGTGCTGGACAGGAACGCTTGTTCAGGGAGGAACCGCCAATTGACCGTCCACTCGTACAGGAACTCGCGCGAAAAGTCGAATGCTGAAGAAAAGTACGCTTTGGACAAGTGGTTGTCTGTCAAGCTCAGGAAGAACGGTGCAGGGAGGAAGAGCTGGGGTTAGTGGAGCGTCTCGGGTCGTGCGGTCCAGGCAGACACACCTGGACGGCCGCAACGATGCCCAGGCATTCGAGCATTCCCACGATACCGTTATACTGTACAAGCAGGACCGCAAAGCCGGGAAGGAGGAGCAGGGCGTTCATCTTGATGCCAAGGGCGAGGCTGTCGTCAGCGGCGATACCATGCGGGCACGCGGACAGACCAGAAGAAAGGATGCGTACCTGTACAGCCCGCTGGCGAGGCGCCACTTTCCCCTGCCCTCCTTCTCGCGCATCATCACAGCCACCGCCGCATACATGAATACCATGCCTAGCGGGTCGTTGAACAGCCGGAGCATGTACACCGAGTGTGCCCGCTTGCTCAGTGCCAGAGGGACGAGCAGCAGCTGCGGCGCGCCCGCCCGGCGATAGATTCCCGCGACAAGCGCGAGCGTGGCGAGGTACACCGCAGCAAAGACATATTGCACCGGGACGATGGCGTTCGCGCCGAAGGTGTTGCGCAGGGCAGTGTAGATGTACAGATGCAGAGCTGGGTAGACCAAGGGTCCCGTCTCGCCTTCGATCTTGGAGTAGTCGCGCTCGCCGCTGAGAAACATGTCGACCTGTTGCATGTACGCCGTGTAGTCGATCTTGGTGTCTTTCGTGAGCTGTGGCGCTGACTGGTGCGTGAAGCGCTCGCGGACTCACAGGGTATCTTCTTGATGATGAGCAGACAGAGCATGGCCTCGCCAGCGAGCAGCATGCACACGAATGGCCAATACCATCTCCGGTCGAACAGCACCTCGTGGACGAAAGTGTAGACGGCGGAGACGTATTTGGATGCGATGTCGTGTGCCTGATGCCTGTCCTCTTCATCGCTCTGTTCTGAGACCGTCTTTCTGAAGGACGGCATGGTGTCGTGCAGCCTGGGGAGACGGGTCGTCTAGTCGAAGCGCAGACGAGCGGGAGTGATCGAAGCCAGATATGCCGGGGGATGCAACGCCCAACGAACGGAATAATACATTATATGCAGCGACAGGCGTCCATGCAGACCAAACGCGTATCCTGGTGCCCATCGCCGAGGTCGCGGTTCGCAGTCGCGCCTCCTTTGCTACGCATCGCATGTGAACACGGCACCGAAAAGACGAACAGGCAATGTGCACCGGCTTCGTAGGTCCAAACAGATCATTCTTAGAGCCCGGGAAGACCGAAATAGCCCGGCACACCGGAGTCGCGCAGCTTCGCAGCCATCGCAGTTGGACACAGGGGCGTCCACAAATCCCGTTCCGGCGACATGATGCCTATATTTGAGCATGACCGCTGTACGCTATACGATTGAGTTGGGCGGCTGCCTGCCTACTCGCACGACCATGGGAAGGGTGCAACTGAGATTATGCGTAATTACACCGCGGGCTGTCCCCGTTTCCCGGCCTCGGGAGGGTTGCCCCGCTCGCTGCGGGACGGGTCGTGTGCGTGAAGTGTCATCTGGCTGCGCCGGCAAGTGCAGGATCCTTGCGCTCTGAAATACGGTGTGGTGCTCAGCTGCGCCAGAGGACCTTGCATTGAGTTCAGATGCTTGACAGCAGACAAAGCGATGTCCGCCATGGAAAGTCCTCAAAGACACAGTCGCAGGTCGCGATCTGGCGATCGGCCGGCAAAGCGGCCAATTGTGCCGGACGCGTCGGCGGCGTCTTGAACTCTCATTCATTGCCTTTGCAGCCCTCCTCGCTTCAGCTTCCTACAAATGTCTCATCGTTCGTGATACTCGGACCGGTAGTGGGAGGCCGGAGCTAGTTCAACGCCATCCAAATCACATAAACCGGAGTGAAAGTCGGATCGAACGGGCCCAGGTCGGCTATGAGCCTTCGCCGTGTTGCGTACATTTGGTCGGAGGAGCTGCAAACCGCAGCCGACCAGCTGCCGTCCAACCTGGGGCGGTCGAGCGTGGCACATAATTTGATCACGACGCTGGATCTGTTACAGGTCGACGGGCAAGATCGCGGCTCAACACATGACAATATTCAGGGAGACCAGGCTGGAAAAGTCGCGGACGATGGCTTGGCCGATGACCTCCGGAGAGCTAAGATCGTTCATCCAGATGCTCGATTGGGCAACGAGGAGTACCTAAAGCGATACCACGACGCGAAATACGTAGGTTCGTTAGCGCAGTTCTCCGTGCGTGGCGTGTAAGCTCACAACCCAGATTACCTGATGGACCCAACGAAACATCACACCGACGACGATGATGACGAGACGGGCAGCGACGAGGACAGTGATGGTGCAGATGACACGAGCGACAGCGACAACTCTTACACGCCGTCCGAGCGACCGGCCAAGCGCAGGCGGACCGAGCATGGGCTCGAACACGTGCGTCAGCGGGTTTCGTTCGTCGTCTCGGCATAGCGGTTGACGATGCAGGATTGTCCGTCTTTCCCAGCTCTCCCGGCATACGCCCGACTCGTCGCTGCCGCTACTCAGACTGCCTGTCGGGAACTTGTCACGGGAAATGCGGACATTGCGATATGCTGGGACGGAGGACGACATCACGCGATGCGGAATCGGGCGAGCGGTTTCTGTTATGTCGCGGATGTGGTGCTGGGAATCATGGCGTTGGCGAAGAGCGGTCGGCCTCGGGTCAACACGTCGGCCAAGCCTGCAGATGCTCCGCAGTCCCGGCAGGAAGATACGGCAGACGTTGTTGAGGCAATGAACACGCCAGCGGCCGACTCGAAGCCGGGAGTGTCGCGATCTAGCGAGCCATCAAGCGGGAACGGCCTCACTCACGAGCCTGCGAGGCAGCCGTCCGGAGAAGCTGATGAGGCCGGCCGGGAAGCGAAGATCAGGGGCAAAACGAAATCTGCGGCATCGAGTGGTCTGTCCCGCCCACCCCGACGAGCCCGCATCATGTACGTCGATTTGGACATACACGAGGGCGACGGCGTGCACCAGGCCTTTCTGTCTCCGTCCCGTTTTCCCCCATTGACATCGACCAAGAAACCGCCGAAGCCACCTCAAGTCCTCACGCTATCGATCCACCACCACTCGCGGACATTCTTTCCGCCTCACAAGCCTTTCTCTGGCTTGCCCGACCGCGAGACGCCCAGCCCATTCACGCTGTCCATACCCTTGCACGCATACGCCTCGGCGCCGACGTACGCAGCCATATGGTCCTCAATCGAAGCGGTCAAAGCGTCTTTTAACCCGGACTACGTGGTACTCCAACTGGGACTGGACGGCCTCCCGGGCGATAGGGTGGGCCAGTACGGCGCGTGGGGCACGGAAGGGCCTGGCGGACTGAAATGGTGTGTGAAGCAGGTCATGGCTTGGGGATTGCCCTTGTGCGTGTTGGGCGGCGGAGGTTATGATAATGCCAATGCTGCGAGAGGCTGGGCCATGGCGACCGCTGAGGTGGTCAGTCACGGGTCTGGGATCGCGAGACGACTTCGGGCTGATGTTCGCAGCTGGGTCGCCATCTGGACGAGGATACCCACGTGCCAGATCATGAGCATCTGCCCCTTTATGGGCCGTCGTTCGCGCTCGAGGTGCCCAAGAGTAAGTCGCCAGATACAGCCCGCAGCAAAGCTCTGATACCAGGCTATGCGCGGGACGAGAATCATCAGGCCCACATAAATGAGATCAACGATACGTTCTCGCATATAGCTAGACGCATAGGCCATGTCCTTGCTTCTCAGGATGCATGACCTCTGCTTTCCTAGTGCTCTATCTGGTCCCGATTGACGGAGCAGACGTTGGTCGTGATCTGGCCCATGCTCTGCGGTAAAGACACGACTTTCAGAAAGCCAACGCGGCACATGTCTTAGGACCATGTGACCGCCTGGTCAGAACTGGGAGTGCGCATAAAGAGCATGATCTGGACTCCCTGTGGGTCCAATCGTCAGCACGCCGCTGCTTACGTCCGTTTTTGACCACAGCTCCATCATGTTGATCCTCATGGGCCGCTCTCATGTCAGCTTTACATGAGGTACCACTCTCGGCAGTGCACACTCTCATCACAGGCTCCTGGGCCCGAGCAGTCGGCCCGATGCGATATGCCCACGCGCGGTCTCGGCCCGAAGTCGATCGCAGATGTATGGGCTGACCGGGATCAAGACGTCAGACTGATCGAGCGGTGCATGTCCAGCGTCATGCTGACGAGTCTGCGCGTACGACCCTCTCGGCATGCCACATGTGCAGGTCAGCAGTCTGATTCCAGATCATCAGGTGGTCTGTCATAATTAACAAATATACGACGCTCTCGGACTGTGGCCAGAATCGTAGCCCACGTCAGAATGGACGGCTCTGGGCGTCATCAGACAGCTGTGCCACGCGCGCCGGAGGGAAGCTGATGAGGTCTTGGCCGCCGCGATCTGCTGACAGTGTCCGCCGACGTGCGCACTCGCCTCCTTCCGCCGGAAGATTGAGCTGCGTCGACGAGTTGTTTGCTTTCGCTGATAGTCTTGTACACCTTGCCGTCGCTCGTGCGACGGAGATGCTCTCCGGCGGTACTGTAGAGCCGCGCAAACAGCGGAGAAGCGGAATATGGATGGGGGTGCGCATCCTCCCGGTCGTGTCATCATTCTGACTCATGACACCCGAGGGCGTGGGAAAGGTGCCTTCCCTCGACTCGTCGTGGTCATCGTCGTCAGCATCGACGTCGATCTTCCCACAGTCACGGATCGCACGAGTTCCACACCGCAACTTTGAGCAAAATCGCACCGCGGCCCGTGTCACCACGTTGTTCGGGTTTCGGACGAGCCCACCTAATCGACGAGTGCGTCCTGGGAGTCTGGTGGCGTCAATGGGGTGACACTGGGACCGTGGGAAGATCTCATTGTCCTAAATTGCTTCGCGAGGTTCAGAGGCCCTGCTTTCGGTGGCGTCCCGAAGCGAAGCCATGCAGGCGGCTGGGCGTTGTTTGGCTTGGAAGCCCATGCGAATGCGTACCGCTCCACCCGGCGCAGCCGTACCCGACATGCGCAGCGCATGAATGAGATCCGCGTTCGACGCCTCATCGCATCGTCCGGGATGTGGAATATGGCTGGATATACCACGGGACGGATGCGGGAACGGTTCGGTTGCGTTGCAAAATTTTGCCCGACATCCCCACAAAGACGAGTAGCGGTGTTACTTGTCACTTTGCGTCGTGAGGGCTGTACAAGTCACGTCGTCGACATCGCCCTCGGCGTCGACGATCTTGGCAGCACGACGCGCTTCACGATCTGGAACACAAAAGCTACGTCCACAATACCAACAACATACGTCACGTTTCGTCACGCACATCTGCAAACCAGAGCTTCGACTACCGGTGTTCCTGTACCTGACAGCCCCTTGGGATACGCTTAACACCGCATGTTTCCATTCCCATCGGCGATGTCTCGACGTCCCGATGTCCCGTCACAGATCTCGCGTCACCGCGGTTGACGTGCGGAAGTTTGCTGAAGTCAACCGCAACCCCATGAGATCCACAATATCCCCGATCTTCGATGGCATCATCCCGCCATAGCCGCTGACAGGCCACCGCTAGTCTCGTCTCATCGGCGTGCGCACGCTTCTTGGCGCCATGTCAAGCGGACCAGAGAGAGTGCGTGTGTCCACTCAAACAGCGCGGTGAACATCCGGGAGCCTCGGGCCTCGCCCGTGAACGGCCGTAAGCCGATGGCGCCGCTATGCCCCCGGGCCAATCGCCGGGCCCAAATTTCGCGGAACCGTTTCTGGCCCGCCCATGCGGACGTAGGGCGTGCCCACTTTGGTCCCGCGTCCGCAGTTGGGAGTGGGAGTGTGGACGGCGGACCGCCCCCGTTGCATGCACAGGCGCAGTCAGGTCCAGCATGTATGGTGCGCTTGGGCTGGTGCGACGGCCCAGGTACACGGTAGTGCGTCCGATCATAGTACGCGAGACATCGCGTGCTCTCAGTAGTCCCGGCTGTCTGCGCTCCGACGGCTGTTTCAATGCACCGAGCATCTCCGACGGGCCGGGCGTCCGAGTCACTCAAGCTGCGCGCGCAATTAGGAGGGAGCGGCCATTCATGGCTGAGGTGCATGCACTAGGAAACTTTTTCCTGCAGGACATGTAGCTCAGATCGGTGGATATGAGCGCCTGCAGGGCCGTGATCGGGGCGCAATTGGATGCAGGACTCGACGGATGGGTCCACGAAGATTCGGGGGTGGGGCTGGTGGAACCCTGGTGCTCGTGATTCGATGCGGCTCCCAGCCCATGTGGAGCTCTTGTTTACCGTCCACGTCGACGTGTTTGCGTCGGCTCGCGAGAGGTTTGTAGACCGCTTCAGTACGTCGCTCGAACGATAGGCGGCTGGCAGACTGGAGCAATGTGTTATGTCCATTTCATAGCATGACTATGGACAGAATAGTGTCTACTGGACAGATGATGCTATCGTTCATGCGAACCTCCGAAGCTATACTAAGTACAAAATGGTAGTGCGAGGTGTCTGGTATGTACAACGAATCATGATGGGTATGAATGATGAGGGTATCCGTATATTACGCCAAGCGCATATGAGGCGCGAGCGAGCGAACGAGTCTACCACGTTCCGATGTTGAGCGGGTAATGTGAGACGGGCGCGTGATGTCGTTCGTAGCCGCCTTTCGACGACGGACGGGACGACGAAGTGACCGCGACGGGTGATGGCGTCTTGCAGTCATCTGACGCCGGTGATGAGGCGAGAGACGAGTTGGCCGACGCAAAATGCGGTGGGGGCGGAGAGTGCGCTCGCAGGTAGTGGTGCGGCGAGGCTGGTGGTGATGGTAACGAGGCCGCGGCGGCGACTTGTTCCCGGTAGGTTGGTCTGTTCTTGTATGGTGAAGGAACCGGACGGATGGGTCGCGACGCGACAGGGTTGGGCGTCGTGTCCGGGGTGGGGTAGGCAGCGGCGGGAGATGGGACGACGATGATCGGCGAGTCGGTCGATGGCGAAGAAGAAGACGCCTTGAAGGCGGCACGGGGACCGTGGTCGGCTCGGACTCGAGCCTCGAACTCGGCGATGTCCTCGCCCTGAACGTTGAGGTTCCACTCGAGGTAGCCGCACATCTCTCGCTCCATCTGGTTGATCTCCTTGAGCGCGAACATCTTCTGCGCAACAATCGACCATGATTGATTCGAGTACGTGTCATCGCAGATGACCTTGGAGGCGATCATGAAGGCGCTGATGAAAAGCCGGTGGCCGGACGATCCACGAGCAGCGGGGAATCGGGTCTTCAGTCGCTGCAAGAGGAGCAGCGCGGCAAAGGTGACGATCGAGGGAAGTCGTGTGCGGTGCAGCGCGTAGGCGACAAAGTGCGCGAGAGTGGGAGTGGGAGCACCCGGGGCGATGGCGGTGGGGATGTTCGGGCATTGGAAGAGCGAAGTGATCTGCAAGTCAGGGTTGATGCATCATCGTGAGCAATCATGACTCACGAATCGAGCAGACATCACCGAGACCTCTTCATGACCGTAGAACGGATCGGACGATCGGGGTGCGCGCGAGGACGTCGCCGAAGCGGTGGCCGAAGCCTTGACCGCTTTACGGCTCGAACTCGACGGCGACGCCGACGACGAGTTGGATCGGTAGGCTGGGACAGACGACATGTCGAGTTGCGAGTGTGCTTGTTTGACCGGTGGCGGAGGTATGACAGTGGAGTGCTTGCGCGAGGACTGTCGAGTCAGCGACTTGTGATCTCGGTATATGTACATCACGGACGAAGCCAAAGCGGGACATGGTGGCAAGAAGCGGGCCGGTCGACGGATGCTCTGCGGAATGTAGGCAGGTGCGATCGGATGAGTGATGAGGGTGCAGCAGATTCGATCACGAGGTGCGGGCCCGAGGGTGTGCGGATGTCAAGAGGTATAAGAAGACAAGGTGAGGTATCCGGTGAACGGCAGCTAGAGGGTGTAGGTGATGGATGAGGTGCGTGTAGGGCGGTGAGAAGGATGCCTCGGGCGGGTTGGCTACCGCTTTGGGGTGGAGGAGACCTAATCGAAGCGATCAAGCCAAAGGAGGGGTGCGGGTATCAAAGGGATACACGACAGACCCTTCACTGCCCCGGCCACACGGGGATCAAGCATTGATGGGGTGTTGATGCCCATGCATCACGTCCGCATCGCATTGATCCGCGCGAGTGAGAGTGTTTCATGAGAGTGATGGGAGTGATGGATGATGACACCATGCCAGGCAGCAGCGCCCAAGCGTGCGTGAGAGGAACGAAAGCGTGATTGTCATGTCGACAAAGCGCTTGCGTTTCCGACACCACCGGACCTCATTGTCTTCCCCCACCCTGACCCCGTCCGTCCACGGTTCCCATCACCACCGCGATCGACAAATGCACCCCCATCACACCCTGCCTCTCCGAATGTCCTCCAGCTGACCGAGCGACCGAACCCGCTTCGTATGCCCAAACATGCGAAAGTGCCAACTTACTCGACTAGTGTTTCATCGATCAGTTTTGGCAGTGTCGAAATTCGGTTGCGAAGTGCGACTCTGGGTGCGTTTTCAATGCAGCGGCGAGGATGATGGCAGATTGGTAGCGACCGTATCGATCAGATGGGTGAAGTATTTAAACAGCGTCGAGTCGTCCGATGGCAACGAATGCGTTTTAACGAGGTGCAATGGAATTAAGGGGGGGTAAGAGCGACGACGAGTGACGGGGTCGGTATTATGCTGATGTCGCCAAGCTGGGCGGGGTGTGGGATTGTGAGGTCAGGGGGGGGGGGGAATATCCATTCGTC
>CAUG01000471.1:432-47021 GCA_000442785.1 Papiliotrema flavescens NRRL Y-50378
CTCTAGCGAAGCGAGTCGCGGGCATTTGCCCAGCAGCTCGCAGAACTTGCTTGCGTCGGCACAGGTGTTTATCGTCAAGCGCAGTGCACGTAAACTCGGCCAGTTGTCGTAGCGCTCAACGACGTAGACGAGCTCGCGGCTTGGATCGTACTGTGCCGGTGAAGTCTCCGACCGTGATGGAGTCTGCTCCAGTACCAGACCGAGCGTGTGCAAGCGCGGCTGAACGGCCTCGAGCATCTTGAACAGTACAGCGTGATGGGATTCCGGCAACGAGGGGAATAGCAGAGTCGTGATGCATTCGGAGCGCAGCGGGTAGGCCGTGATGGACCCCATCACCGATTGCAACTTGGCCAAGATGGGCGCGATCGTCTCATGGAACCTGATCTTTGCGTTACCCATATCCATTACATCTGTGTTCAGCACATAGAGGCGGCTTTGTCATCCCGCCAGCAAGCTCACCCAAATCGAGATACGTGATGAGATCGATTGCGGCCCATACTCTGGCCTCTCCTGCGTCGCGCAGAGTCTTGCAAGATCGAGCGAGCTGCGTTGCCGAGTGTCGGTCCAGCTGCTGGCTGAGCGTGGTGAGGATTTCGAAAGGGAGAAAAGGAACCATGCTGATGCAGCTGCCCGACGTTTTCCCCGCTGATGGATGAAGTTTATGGACGGAATGATCATCTTACACATCTTACACTCCCGGGCAGACTCTCCTCCGCCCAGATGACTGGCTCGGTCATCCGGGCTTGTACCTGAAACGTCGAAAACCGGCCATCAGATTCGACGCGGGGCCATCATCATGCTACAAGAGAACTGAGAGGAGTATACTCATCCTTCCGCACGAAATCACCCTGAAGTGTGGAGTATAGCGTTTCGATGAAGATCCGCATGGTCTCAAGTTACACTTTCAGGCCGGCCGCAGACGCACCAAAGCCGCCAATACCCCTTGCTTCGCAGAACCAGCTGTAGCACTACCGCTCGTGCAACACCGCCCGCGGCGAGTTGATTGCGATGTCGGTAGACTGCTCTGTTCGAACTTTCAGTCACCTCAGACACACTCTCGAAGCACTCACAGTATACATGACGACGCTCAGCTACCAGGCCCAGTCAGGACCCCTCGCCTAGCCCGAGCGCCCCCTCGCTTTCATCGCCTTCCCATCTCTCCGAGAACCATGTCCGGAGGACATCCGATCCGTCGTCTGACAACTTGATGAACGTGCCCCCTTCAGTCCAGTCGGGATCGATCCCCTCGACCTCGTAGAACTTTTGTATAACCATATACGGTACACATTTTCCATAGTACGACGCGAACTCGTGCCACTCTCGCTCAACAACGCCGGTCTCCGCCTCGTGTGTCCGATGCGGCTCCAAGTCTTCGGATCTTGACGAATCTGGTCGAGCGAGTGCTCGGGCAAGTATGAAGTCGGTGTGCCCCCATCCCGTCGTATACGTCCGCACAACCACGCCGGACATGCTCTTGGTCTCCCAAAGATCTGCGGAGAGGTATGTCTCGGCGAAACCTCGAACAGCTTCCGTCGGGGATAAAACCTCGGGCGCACCCGTCCACGGTGGTCGGTACATATCTGGCCGAGCGAGAGCAGGGCCGAAGGGGAGATGTAGAATCTCACTGAGATGGCGATGATGGTCCAGGAGGACAGCGAGACGTGTGGGTATGCGGCGAGTGATCCGATGCTCGAGCGCGATATACGATGTCACGCATCGGTCGTCTTCCTTGTTGGCCGTGTATGCGGGATCGGGTCTCGTGACCAGCACGAGCCGCCTAGAATGTGCCGATCTGGGGAGAATACTGAGGTCGGGGTTGATCTAATAATCAGCCACGGCTGCCATCGCTTCGTCTGTCCACTGAACACACCATAAAACGGAGCTCGGGTACCTCCCCGGAACGGTCAGGAGCCGTGATCGCGACCGTCTCCACGTGCTGTAGATATCTTGCATGCTCTTGCACCTCCTCGATTGGGTCGCTCGTGAACCAGCTTAACGTTTTGAGCTGGGGCATCTTCTTCATCTGCACGAATAAGGCTCTAAGGCCGCTCGCTCTTCCCTTGGAGTCCCTTTGCCCGATGCCGCGAAATGTCACGTCCTCGAGGTTCGTCGACCGTATGAGTAGCTTCAAGACGAGACGGTCGTGTGTCTGATGCATGATGGACAGGTATTTGAGAGACGGCAGGGCGGGAACCTGATCGTCTTTGAGCTGCCGCCAAAATATGTCGTTGGCTGTCGCATGCGGGCTTGACCAATGCCATTCGAGCGAAATCATTGCGGGACATTTGCCAAGGAGGGTCAAGAATAACGGAATGTCGGCGTAAATGTTGGTCGCGAAGCGCAAGGCGCGTAGCTTCGGCCAGACGGAGAAGCTGTCGATAATATGTGCGAGCTCGGGGGTCGGGCGGGGTGAGAAGCGCAAGCCTGGGTCCGTAGCGCGGCCGGCCGCCCTTTTGCTTACTGACGTGCTCCCATCGAGGAAAAGGCCGAGGTTGACAAGTTGAGGCTGTACCGCGGCGAGAAGCCGAAAGAGCGTGGGGTGATGTGGGGCAGGCAATGATGGCAACAATAGCGTGGTCACGCATTCGGCACGCAGTGGGTACGACGTAATGCACTCGTGCACGAAGAGGAGTCGGTCGATCGAGAACTGGAGCTTGGCGCCGTGAACGCTGTCGAGAGTACGAGTCGCATCTGCAAAACTGTCAGCCTTGCTCGCTCATGAGGTGTAACCGCGAGCACACATACCTAGGCTCGCCGGAGAGATAAGATCGATGGCTGACCATATCCTCGCTTCGCCCGCGTCGCGCAGAGCTTTACACGATAGGGCGACCCGCGTTGCTGAGTGTAGGTCCAACGCGGGGGCGAACCTGTTGAGAATCTCGAACGCGAGTCTGAGAGCCTCCGCTTGGTGAGCTGAGGGCGCATGATCGGCAGTGAGACTCAGTATTTTCATGGGTGCTCTAGGTGTCCGACTCTGACCGCGAGCAGGACTAGGATGAGAGCATGAAGAAGAGCAGGAGCATGCTTCTGCCCCATCAACTTTAGCACTCGGCCGTCCGGCTACCGAGTCTGAAACGTCAGGGGTAAGCATCATCCTCTGCACAGCTTCTCACGGCCCCGTCTCGAGGCGGACGGGGTCCTCAGGCTCGGCGGCAGCAAATCCCGGATGAGTGATGCTCCGTCGCCGGCCGGTCGTCAGCAGAGCGTTCTTGAGGTGTAACCAGAGCTTCCGTCTGCGTCTAGTCCGAGCAAGCAGACTGTGGCCATCAGCTCTGGCGCCGTGCGACAGATGAGCCTACGTCCCGGGCCACCGGCCGATCGGCGGGGCCTGATCGTTCGGCTCATGCCGCACAGCACGGCGCGTGGTGCGGTCCATCGCCCATGCGCGGATGACCTGACATGCTCGTCCCGGTTCCTTCGAGGCGCAACTGGAGAGCCGATGCATGCATGCGGAAAGCGTGACCTGCATGTCAGGTGGGTGTATGACGTGGGCGTTGTACGTCGTCAACCCGACCACACAAGAGCTGTGAAATCCAGACCCGCGCGTCCCGTGGCGGCACGTCGGGGCCGCTTGAGAACATACTGTACACCAAACGGCAAATTGGGGTGGCGTGGACAGATGCATAATTAGGTATGGCTGTCTAATTGCGTCCTTCCGCCGAGGTGAAAAACTCTTTAGGTCCCATCGACGTCACTGCATGCACCACCGCCTTGTGCCTTGAGAGGAAGCTAGAGTTGCGAGGTGAGTGGTCACATTGTACAGCCAGCACGCAAGCCCCGGGGCCGTGTGTCTGCTGACCCGCCAATGCGGGTGCGGCACCGATCAACGGACAGACTTCGGAGTTCCTTTGAAACTGTTCTCACGATCCCGTCGCTAGCTTCGGCTGTCTTCTCCGGTGTGCACCAGAGGCGCGTGACCGGGGATGTGACGCAGACGTATGTACGACCTACCGGGGCGCCGGCGGCGCGCTTAAGCTTGAGACACGGAGAGACAAGTGGGGCTTGCGTCGTCTTAGGGGTCTGTCTGGTGAAAGAGGTCGTTCTCGGACCTCACCAGCCCACGTCTGTCACTCTCTGGCTGGTTGTCATTCGTCTTCACCTTGATCCAGCGTACTCTTCATCCAGCTCGAGCGCTGTGAACCTCACCTCCCGAACCGCGATTCAAGCAGAGCTTCTGGCGAGCACCGCCTCTCGACCACCTTACTCAGACATCATCACCACGGCAACATGGGCGGAGGAGCAGCAGCAGGAGGCGACTTCGACGCCGTCCTCACTCGAACGCAGAATCAAGGCTGGCGAGGCTTGTTCAAGAATGGTAAAGTTATCGCCATCACCATGTTCGCCTCGCTCGGAGGCGTCCTGTACGGCTACAACCAAGGTGTCTTCGGACAAGTGCAGGTCATGAAGGGCTTCGTGCATCGTTACAGCGATGTGGTGAGTTTTCTTTGACTCCGGTGTCCTTCGAGGGAAGCCACAGCGCTCACTTGTAGTTGGACAGCAGTGATCCCAACTTCAGGGGCGCTCAAGCCCTCGCCCTACTTACGGCTATTCTGGAGCTAGGAGCATTTGTCGGTGCCCTCATCGCCGGCCCCGTCGCGGATATCATTTCGCGAAAGGTACGTGTGCGGCAAGCAAAGCATTAGACGGCTCTATCGAGCACCCATCAAGACGCACAACACTGATCGCAGTACTCGATCTCAGCCTGGTGTTTGGTCTTCATGCTGGGTACGGCTATCCAGACCGGCGCAAACGAAAACGTGGGATGCATTTACGGTGTGTATCCTGCTGAGCTCTCGAGCCCTCTGACACGCAGCTGGTCGCTTCATCGGCGGTCTTGGGGTGGGCGCGCTCTCCATGCTGGTACCTATGTACAATGCAGAGCTCGCACCACCGGGTATCCGTGGCTCGCTCGTGGCACTTCAGCAGCTTGCCATCACATGTAAGTCTCAGCCTGTGTTCCGCCCCCGTGATGATTCTGCAAAGAAGGCGTTAGCTAAGTCGACAGTCGGAATCCTCGTCTCGTACTGGATCGCTTACGGAACCAACTACATAGGCGGAACCGAGTACCCCGGGCAGTCCCAGGCCGCTTGGCGGGTGCCCCTGGGTCTCCAGCTCGTGCCGGGTGTCATCCTTTGCGTTGGAGTGTACTGGCTTCCGTTCTCCCCTCGATGGCTCATGCTCCGAGGTGCGTCGTGGGGTTGTGCACTGAATGAGGGTTGTGACTGACATCAAGGACGAGAGGAAGAATGCCTCGAGACCCTCGCTTATCTCCGCTCCCTTCCTGCCGAGTCGCCCGAAGTGCAGTACGAGTTCCGAGCACTCCAGGCGGAACGTCTCGTTGAGGTCGAAGCTGCCAAAGAGCGATACGGAATGAACGAGGTCAACTTCCGAGTGACTATGCTCGAGTACAAGCGACTCTTCACCACCAAGGCACTCCTCCACAGGTTGTTGATCGGTGCCAGCGCCCAGGGTCTGCAGCAATGGACAGGAATCAACGCGAGTGAGTGCTTGAACTTTCGGATAACGTCTGGACTGCTTGTCGCAATTGTCCGCAGACGAGGACAAGGCCAGCTCACAGCAGTCATCTACTACGCGCCCCGTATCTTTGAGCAGATCGGCCTCGTGGGCAACACCATCGGCCTACTCGCCACAGGCGTCGTCGGCATTGTCAACTTCGTCATGACCATCCCGGCTGTCCTCTTCGTTGACAACTTTGGTCGAAAGCCCATGCTTGCCATTGGGGAGTTCAACATGGCCATCTCACACGCGACGATTGCAGCCATCATCGCCGTGTACGGAGGTCGATTCGGCGAGCACAAAGCTGCAGGCAACGGCGCAGTCTTCATGGTGTACTGGTACGTTCCTCATCTCACAACGTAGCACCGGCTGAAGGGATTCAGGTACATCACCTGGTTCGCCGTGACGTGGGGGCCGCTAGCGTGGGTCGTCTCTGCCGAAGTGTTCCCGCTGGACATGCGCGCCAAGGGCATGTCAATCTCGTCCGCTGTCAACTGGATCATGAGTGTGTATGGCCCGGCATCACTCCGGACCAGACTGATGAGCAGACTTCACCGTCGCAGAGGTCACGCCGATCATGTTCGACAACATTGGCTACAAGACTTACATCGTCTTCATGTGCTTCTGTATCGTCGGGTTCTTCTACGCTGTCTTCTTGCTCCCTGAGCTCAAAGGTGTGTCGACCAGTCTTTCAGCCCTGCTTTCATGCCCACGCTTACGCTCAGGCTTGTCGCTTGAAGAGGTCGATGCGATCTTCAACGACACCTCCGGTGCCGAGGACCGAGCGCGCCGAGAGCGAGTGGCCAAGCAGATTGGCCTCGACAAGATCGCTCAAGAGGTGCAGCACAAAGAAGGAGGGTCGACCGTCCAGCGCGAGAAGCGATCAGACGGACCGATCCAGACGGTCTAAATGAGCTCGTTGAATTGAGTCGAGGAGCTCCTTTGGGAAGACGGACGGTGTTGGAAAGGCGGGGGAAGGAGCACGAGTGGTCAAGACGTATGAACATATTCGCCTTTGCGACGAGCGTCGGAGTGCCGAAAGATCGTATTGAAATCAATGTAGCCGCCGTAGTTCAGATATCGAACGAAGAACAAGCAGTCCGCAAGATGCATCATGTATCAGAAGATGTGTAACCCCCATGATTTCAGTCAGTCTAGACGCGCGGGGTGGCGTCTCTGTGGTGCGGTACGAAACCTATAGCTTCCGCTCCTCAATGACCTCATCATGCTCAAGGGACTGGCAGCTTTTCTACTCATGTCCAAGCCGTATGAAGGCAGAACCCTCCGGTATGCCAGGCAGCGAGAGCTTGTGACATTGGACGATTGAGCCCCAGTGATCCGCACTGATCGGTCATAAGAGTTACGTAACGCGGTCCGGCTCCGGCCGGGAATCTCTACCCGATTGGGTTACGATCGTCCGGTACCATCATCGATTGTTGACAACTACAGCCATATCATAACGTAGCCGTCTACGCCATCGTTGAACATGCTCTGACAGACACGAACATGGTGGCACTCGCAGCCAGACCTTTTATATCAATCGCATGGCTAGTCCAGTTGGGCGTGGGCTACGCGGAGACAAACATTCCTGGTACATTCGTTCCGGTCGAGTCACTTTCCCTCTGTCCGCGATTGAGACCCCGCTTAGCTGCTCCGACCAATGCCAGCGACGTGTAAGCCTCTCAAACTCCCCCAATCTAGGCTTGAGCTGAGACATAGTCGCCCGGACGACATCAAAGTGGTCATGGCGCTGGGGGACAGCATCACAGCCGGATTCCTCGCTCGACCTGGCGATGCCCCTCAATTCCGCTCCGGCTCAGGTCAAAGGGCTCAACTACCGATGACCAATGTACCAACTTTTGAAGAATGGCGTGGTCTGGCGTACCCGATCGGAGGCGATTCCGGCGCTGTGACCTTGCCGAACATCTTGGCTCATTGGTCACCCGAGCTGACAGGGATGTCTGTGGGACATCACCCGTTCCAGGCGTTCTTTGCGGAAGACTATGGCTGGAGGGACACCGATGACGGGTTGAATGGGGCTGTGACTGGGAGTCATAGCGAGTCTTTGGTAGCTCAAGTGGCTGGTGAGTAAGGACGCGCTGGGGCGGACAGTGCTTATGGGCAGAAAGGATACTGCCGAGACTGAAGAAGATGGACATCGACGAGAAAATCTGGAAGTTTGTTAATGTCGCCATCGGCGCGAACGACGTGGTAAGCATATTTCCACTTGTCATATATCCTGGTGCTGACGATCAGTGCGCGCTGTGTCTCGCACGTACGCGTGATCTGAATAGGAAGTGAGCGCAAGGCTGAAGATCAGCCAATTCCACCGTTCCTGTGCTGGGCAGTCCCACCGAGTTCGCAAGAGGCGTGCACGATGCTGTCGAGCTTCTACGCACGCACGTCCGTGAGTGGTGTGAGAAGTCCTTGACAATGTAAGCTGACCTGCAGCCAATCTCATCGTGAACATCGGTCAGCTGATCGCAACTCTCCCTACATAGCTGATCAGTAGTCGGGCTTCTGCACGTCTCAGCGGTGTACAAGCTGGTAGTACAGCACCCGTACTGGTGAGTCTCACCCTCCATACCCAAACTTCGCTCAGGCCAGTCGCGGTTCTCTGCCCGCTCCTACGCCCCACCTGCCATTCCAGTGCTCGTGCGCGTTCCTACCCGGACCACTGGGCGATCACACGCGGAACAAGATGGACGAGCTGAGCGAGGAGTACGACGCAGCACTGATATCACTCATACGCGACTGGACGGAGGAAAGAGATCCAAGCTTCGGTGTGGCATGGTGAGCGCGTTTGGAGCGTTTGCCTTCGGCGACTGATATGTTAGGCAACCAGGGTCCTTTATCGACTTCGCGAAACTGCCGATTGAAGCCATCTCCCCCGTGGACTGCTTTCATCCTTCCGAAGCGACGCACCAGAGAGTCGCAGCTGCTCTGTGGAACAGGCTGTCGATGAGCATGGTGAGCAGCAACGATCCCGCCGAATTTTGGCTGATGGCCAGGAGCAGAAGGCGGCCCCGTTTGCGTGGGAGGAAGACATCAAGGTCAGGTGTCTTGAAGGGGATGACCGGATACGGATTGGACTTCCGAGTTGATGGCGTGCAGAGGTACACATCCGGTCGACCGGTTCCAAGTTATCGCTATGATTGCATTGTTGTTGTTCTACTCAATCTACCTCTATGCGCGACATGATGCCTCCGACCCAGTCGTCAAGCGACCCGGCATGCCGGCTATCGTATGCGTCAGATCCGTCGTCCAGCCGCGCTTGGACAGAGTCAAACGGCGCAGGGATAGTGACGCTGTATCCTCAGCGATGGCGGGCCGAGTGGGCTGAACACTCACCTCAGAGACCATTTGTCTTGCAGGTTGATCGATTCTTCCAGGTCGCTTAGGTACAATTGCGCCGCTTGGTCTCCGGCCGCTTCCTGGAGCGTGGGAAGCACCGCAGAGAGCAGCTGCACCGAAATAGCGTCCGCCAAGATCGGGATGAGCTCGGACGGGTCCGCAATCGGGAATGAGGCGCGGGAAGTGTCGACGAAGATCGAGATGGGTGCCGTTGTCTGTACCATGACACCAGGACTGCAGCGTCAGCGTCAGTCTGTCCAGAAGCCCGGAATCTTACCAGCCCTCAATGTCCAAGGTGAAGATGCCGCCGAGCGTGTCAGTTGTGCCTTCTTCCAACATCCGGACGACCGCGTCCGGCGTGTCGAGGCTCATGCGGCTGGCGAGGTCGCTGTGAATGCCGGCCCCACGGAGCGTCCGCTGGAGGGTCTCGAGGGCCGACACGACCTGAGCAGCGACACGACGGTATTGTAGCATCTGTGCGAGAGGATGGAGGACCAAGGGAGACCGGCTCAGTGGAACAGCCGACCCGTTGGCGACGAGGCGTCGTTTCCGGTTACGAAGAGTCTGAAGGAACGACAGCCTGGTGGACAGGAGCATGAAGTCGCAGATGGGCGACTCTGATCGTGTGCCCGCGGTCGCGGTGCTCGTATCGACCTGTAAGATTAGCAAATGACATTACGAATCGTGCCATCTGCTCACCAGCTCGAACGTTACACTTTGCTCTCCGATGTCAAACTGGACTAGCCGCTGCTCGACGGTCCCGGAGCCCCTCCGCAAGGTTTCCGAGCGGATCTAACACTCAGCGACGCCCAATTTGCATGCTGTTACGGCTCACCTCGCCGAACAGCTCTTCGTCGAATGACTCCATCTGCACCTCGTCCATCTTCTTCGCGACCTCTGCGTTGTCTGGTAGACGTGCGTGCAGAGTCGACGACGAGCTCATGCCGGTCTCGTCCACGAGTGTCAACTTCAGCCTCAAGTAGGTTCTCGCGCCGAAGGAGAGCTCCTTCTTCTTGGGGTCGAGGTCAAACGCAGCGAGACATCTTGCGCGCATGCCGGACGACGCTGCCGTTAGTCTTGTGCTTCCGAGGCGTACCGTCTGCTCACCTTCATCGATTGCGTACGGAATGATCACATCCTTCGCTTTCTGTCCCGCCGCATTCCCGCCGAAGTCAGGTTTCGGCACAATCGCCCACTGATCCCTACCGTCCCGGCCGCCGTGCTTCAGCACGCGCACATCTCGCCAGAACCGGTCTCCGGCTGCGCTCATGCTCGTGAGCTCTTCCACGGCATTGTCAATTAGCAGCCCGCATTCCTCCAGAGCGGCTTGCTTCGCTGCCAAGGCAGTCTCGAGCTCCAGAACCTCCTTGACGAGCTCCTGATCGCGAGGTTTGCTGGGCGTCGTGCTGAGCGTCCCGGCCGGCAAAACGAGCGGATCTCTGGGATTGTCGGGCCGAACAGCGGGTCCTGTCTGGGCCCGAGGCGGAGGTCTGTGCCGAGGATTGAGGGAGGGAGGCGGCGGTGGGTTGTTGGTGTACGCGCTAGAGAGGTTGAGCGACTTGGCGAGTTCGAAGACAAACCACAGCTCATTTCGAGATTGACTTCCGTCAACAAACGCCGACATCTTGAGCGCAGAGCAGGTCTGAACTCACTTGAGCTGCGCAAGGATAGTGTCCCGCATCTGAGCCATGTCCTCAGCGCTTATGATGTCCTCCTTGCTCTTCACAGTCTCAACTCCCGTGCTAGGCTTGCTTTCCTCTACGGCAGGGGCATCCAGATCTTTCTGAGCGAGGGCGTCTTCCGATATGTCGAGCATGCCATTCGGGTATTCCGCCCAGATTCTTCCCAGCGTGTCGGTGAGCTTGACTTCGGGGAGTTGCCTGCAAGTCAGCTTCGGCGAGTAGACCGTAGTCTGTCTCACGGTTCGTGATACGTGAGCGTGCCATCTGGCTCTATCGTTCGAAGCTTCCTGCGCCCCACGCCCGTATCGATCGTTTCGGCATCCAGCGACACATGCAAGTCCGCCATGCTCCTGTCCGTGCTTGCCCGTTCGTTGTCGTCCATCTTTGCCGCGTCCGAGGGTGCCCTGAGTGCATAGGCCAGTCAAAGTGATCAGGGCGATGCGGCAAGGTCAATGTCAAAAGTCAACCGCGCAATCCAATTCATCATCGTTATTGACATCCATCATCACACACCTCATACCTCGACATCGACGACACAGCCTCGATAAGAACGCGCATATGAGCTCGTAATACATCATCGCCAGGCGCCATGGCGTCCGAGATCAACTTTCTGCTCCTCGTCGAGCTCATCGTGGTCGTCATTGTCGCTTCGGCGTTCCTGTTCTACTGGAATCGGCTGCTCGGATCGTGTCTCGCGTTCTTCATCCGCCTCTACACCTGGCGCTCTCAGTCAGCGTACATCTCGATCGGATCGCTGCAGATATCGCCGCTGGCTGGGCGGATCTCCTTCCGCGACGTCGAGTATCATTCGAGCAACCTCAGCTTCCGGGCACTGCATGGCCATGTCACTTGGCGCTACTGGAAGTTGCGGGTGAGGCAGGAGGCGGACTCGCAATCCAACAACTCGAAGAGGAGTGAGTCTCCTCAGATTTGACCTCCCGATGATGATGACGAATGTGTGGGAATGGGGCAGCTTGGACGGTAGCTCATGCCAGATCGTCTTCCGTGCCGGATCAACGTATATGCCGAAGGAGTGGAATGCTTCGTGTTCAATCGAACTCCCGCTTACGATGCCATCGTGGAGCGGATGAAGAAGCACGAAAAGGAGGACGAGGATGCAGGCGCGCGGACAAGTGACGAGACGCTAGCGAAGCAGAAGTCGAACGGCACGAGCGCTACCGGGAATGGCGAGGACGGTGTAGGATTTGGCGCAAGATTGCGAAAGGTCGCAAAGTCGGCAACGTCAGGGACCAGTCAAACACAGGAGACTGCTTCGAGCTCTGGTGAGCTGATCCGTCAAGCGAACAGTGCAGAGCTCATCCTAGATTCTCATCAGAAGCCCGGAACCGACCCTCATGCGCGACCTCTTCAGCCCAAGCCGGTCAAGACGCCCGCTGCGCCTGGGGTAAATTGGTTCAGAGAAGCTCTGCCGGTGGAGCTGCATATCGTCACGGGATCGTTGGTACTTGGTAGCGACGCATCGCCGTCCCTTCTGATTGGCAACTTTGAGCGCACAGACGGAACTCTCGAGATCACGGACGTGAGTGAGCTACACCACCCGAAGATGCCCGGCTGATACGAGTCACGGTCGGCCTGCGACGACTACAAGCTGCTCGTCAACCTGAACTTTGAACAAGCGACAATCTTGCTGCGCACGAACGTTGACTATTCTGGCCCGCTCCTCGTGCACGGGAAGAAGGTGTATGATGAGCTGCTCAAGCGAGAGTGAGTATTGCGCGCGAGCGCGCGGACATCGCTGACCTTCAGACGTGAAATTGCCAAGCAGCCTCCATCGAAACTGTCCTCGTTCCTCGGCTTCCACGCTTTGTCTAAGCGTTTCGCGTTCATGCATAACCCCAAGTTCTCCTCGCCGCCGGTCGCCGGGATGCCAGCGGATCGAGTCTGGAAGGGCTTGGCGAGGTATAGAGTGGACCCCGACAACACGTCGAAGCCTGCTTGGAGGGAAGAACGGGAGTACGCGAAGCGGACGGAGCTGATCACTGCCTCTTCGCTGCAAATCACATACTACGCCGATACGCCTGGTGCGTCGAAGTTCGGCTTCGGGATCATTTGCTGACAAGCAGGTCTCGTTCCATCACCGGAAGAAGCAGAGATTGTCGACGAGTCCGACGAGTTTGGCAACGTCGAATCTCCGCCGGAATACGGTATCGACATCGTCGTCCATTCAGGCAAGATCAATTATGGCCCTTGGGCGGATCGGCAGCGAGACGCACTCCAGAAGACCTTTGCGCCGTCAATCTTCTTCGATTCGGAACCGAAACCGCGTTTGCAAGTCGGCGATCAGCGAATCCATTCGAACATGATTGTCAACGTGCAGCTGGTAGACAAGACTTCGTTACGGATACCGACTAGGGAGCCGTCAAAGGTGGGACTCATGGTCTATATGGGGTGACTGACAAGCAGGACTGGGAGCACGAGAACAAGCCTCAAGATGCGGAGCGCCGGTATGGCTGGCTCGACGTCGTTGTGGGCGAGAATTCATCGATCAACTACACTCAGTCACAATTTGCCACGGGACGCGGATACGACGCGATTTTGGTGCTACACCTTGACTCGCTCGTCATCTCCTCGTCTGTGAACTACCTCGACTTCCTGCAGGCACAGACGTGCAAGCTGTCCATGACGATGCCCACACCGCTCAGCTGGAACGCCAGGCGAGATTGGGGACTGGATCTTACGCTCGATAGTCCCAAGATATCGCTTCTCCGTGATCATGTCACCCTCATCTCGGATCTCGCGAAGGATTGGAGTTCTGGACAACTCGGCGATTTCCATCACTTCGTGCCGAATCATTACAATTTCCGGGTCACCCTACTCAAGTACGACTTCCAGCTCTGTGTCAACGATTTCAACATCATCGATCATCCCGGCCATCGTGATGCTAATGGTGAGTCATAGCAGGAAGACCCACGCTGACTTCAGCGCTGATGGACATTGCGGGCCCGAGAATGGAAGCATATGTGGCTGTTGGGGCGACGCAATATCGGCCCGAATTCACTACGATACCCTTCTCGGTCAATGTGGATGATGCGGTGGTGAAGATGTCTGTGCCAAAATGGGACACCCACCGGTCGTTCGCCGACGACGTCAACTTCGAGGTGGGCAAGATCGGACATGTCTCCGCCAAGGGCACATATACCTATTATTCAACGCCCCACCCGGATCATCAAGAGATGCTGGTGCTGCACCTGGAAGTGAGCGGCAACTGAGAGTGTCGACCGGGTGATATTGACTATAGGGCAAACGAGTCGCATTCAAGGCGCTCGGTTGGGTACTGCGCCGGATGTTCTGCACGAAGGACAACTACTTTGGCGCTTTCACGAATTTCGCGACATCCCCCGAGTTCCTGGAAAAGTTCGATCACGACCCCGAAGGCGTCGGTGACAAAGTCGAGGAGAAGTACCGCCCGGGACGATCAGATGCGCTCAACGTACAAGTGACGATGAATGTCGAGGAGTCGCTCATCCTGTTGTCGGAGCAGGTGCACGGATGCGTCCGCGGTCTCGCGATGCCCGTCCCGCAGCTGCAGATGGCGCTCAAATCGGTGGAACACTTTATGGAGCTATCTCTCGACGCGTTACCGACGTATATCGTTGCTACAGAGGACATGGACGACACGTACCGCCTCGGAATCGCCCCGCCCATCAAAGCGAAGGAGGCAGTCTTCATTGAGGGTATCGAGCTCAAAGCGAACCGCTTGTTCGGGCCTCAGCCGTACGCAACCACGTATCTCTGTCTATGGGAGTTCACTGCGCCGCGAATCACAGCATTCTTATCCGCGGAGTTTGTCTCGCTCATCCAGGCGAGCGTAGCGGCGGTCATCTACAATTTTACCGATCTCGAAAACGCCCCCGCCAGCTTCTACATACCCAAAACGCCGCCTGATGTCACATTTTTCAAGCTTGGCATCGATGAGGTCGCGGCGACCCTGTTCACTGGCAACACAGCCGTCAGCCTTTCGATGCCGGACGGAGTCAACCTTGACACAAGCTCGTGGGCGACGAGGTCGTTCAGCTCGGCGGTCGGACTGGTCATACCGGTTATCAAGGTGCACTTGCTCGAGCAGGAGACATACCGGCGCAAGTGGGTCTCGATGGCTTCGATAGACACCGCCCTTGCGTTGGATGTCTTCAGCGCGCCGTCCGGATGGAGGGAAAAGGCGAGCGAACAACAAAAGTTCCTGAAGCGAGAAGATGGACCGACCAAGCGGATCTGGTACATGTACCAAAAGAGCGGGGATGAGAGTGACGGCAACCACCACAATATGCTCTACCTGCCCCGGCCTCGGCCAAGAGCACCGGAGACTGTGGAGGAGAGTTCGACAGTGTCGACCGAGAAAGAGAGCATCTTCGTGCGAGAGACGTCGTCTGCGCACTCCTCTTCGGCGCACACAAGCGAAGAGGAATCGGATGCCGAGTTTACGGGGAGAATCCCCCTTCGACGACGTTCAAGGTCCTTTGCGACAGCTCGAGAGACAATGAGGTCGTCCATGGTCGGCATAGGCGACGAGTCGGACTCAGTCTCGGACTCCACGGCGTCAAGTGGGAATACGTCCAGCGGGGACGGAAAGAGTGGTGCCGGGTATGACATGGCGGGAGCTCTGGCGGAACGGTTGACCATGTTTCGCAGTGCACATGAGCAGGTCGTGCCCACGTTTCCGGCCTGGACGGACGACAACGACCGCGATGGCGACTCGAAACCCATGCCAAAACCAAACAAAGCCCTCGGCGACGGGGCAATCATTCGTGTGGTGTGCAAGAAACTGGACGTCGAGCTGGGAAGTCGGTCCGTGAAGCCCGTGATGACTCTCGTCAACGCCATGCGGAGCGTACCGGTCTCTCCCGAGATTAGACTGGATCAGCTGGTCACCCACCACACTGACAAGGTCATGGCCGATGTCTCAAAATCGGACTCGAAGCTGATCGACTTGTCCTTGCCGGAAGTTCGCTTCAAGATCAATACCTCCATCGGCGACCAGCGGAACGATGTCATCGACGTCCACTTGCGGAACGTGTACGGAAGCATTCTGACCGTGCCCGAGCATGATCTGGGGCCCGCTTCGACCGACATCATATTCGGCAGTCAATCCGCACTGATCACCTCCTCGACGACGTCCCTCACAAGCGGTCAGATGTCCTTGTCAGACGCTGCCGACAACATGCTACCACGCAATTCGCTTCTGCCGGTTATCCAGGCTCGTTTCGACAATATACAGGTCGGCTTCACAGGCTCAACGGATCAACAGATCAGAGCAAAGGTTGCGATGGTGGACTTGCAAATGGTCACCGCGGCCGCCGCCTGTCTGATCGACGTCTCGCAGTCCTGGGAAGCTGCGCTGGCGAAGTTACCGCCAAAGGGTCCGTCACCGATTTCCCCGGCCCGGCTTGTTTACGACATCGTCCAGAAGGCGCTCGCGTCCGACATCGGCGCGACTTCACCGTCTTTTCGATTCGAGGGTGGCTATGAGCTGCATGCGGAGGACCAGCGGAGTATACGCCGAGACCCTGGATGGATCATGCTTGCCAGGTTGCGTCATTGGACTCGACAGATGGAATTGGACGACGATGCGGTACGGCACATCGACGTCTCGGACGAAGATATGGCGACGTACATCATATCCGAGCTTGCGCGGGTGGAGGAGGCCTTCTGCCAGGACGAATCGCTGGTCGTGTTTCAGCCGTTTATCAAGGACATTCTTGGCCACACCGCAGCGGTGCCCGACGCGGCCGATGAAAGAGACGAGCGAAAATCGAACAGCTATTTCGTCAAGCTCGGTGACTTCGCGATCCAGCACCGCGAGCGTTCGGTCGAGTCCTCGGCCATCACAACTAGCGTCTTCGGTCTGCGCGGTGCAACGGCCGGAGTACAGAAGTCCCACGGCGTACAGGACGAGCAGGTGTTCGAGCGCCTACGCTTGCTCGTCGCGGTGAAGGAGATTTATTCGGAACTGCAGGACGGGCTGTTGCCGGCCATCGAAACGCTGTTGAAGTTGGCGACCGACAAGATAACGCCAAAGCCGGCGTCTGGACCGCCAGATGCCTCCGCTAGGAGGGCCGACACCGACGGCGAAGCCGACGCGATGGTGTCGAAACTGCTCGTCATCGACGTTCAGTTGCAGGACATTTCGCTGTCTGTGGTGGCTGGAGGGTTGCGGCTGCGCCTGGCGGTACGGAACGCGCAGCAAGCTGTCGCTCGCCGGCAAAAGTACCCTCATATCGCGCAAGACGGACAAACAGCGGACGAGGTGGAGGCGCGCGAGCAGAAGCTCACGCATGACTCCGTCTTCCTGTGCGTCGAGGGCATCAATCTGGCTTTGTTGCAACCTCAGGACGACGATGACGAGGTGATCAATTCGCCTGACCGTATCGTTGCCCTTTTCAAAGTCGAGCACGTCCGATCCACCATCGACTTGCATACTCTCGGGGAGTACCAGAGACCCTCGACAGTCAAGGTGATCTTTGGAGTCGAGAGCATGGATTTCGACTCGAGACCGCAACTGCGAGCCTTCTTGGCCTTTGCGCGAGACTGGCAGAAGCGGCACCTTGGGTGAGTGACACCCATTTTAGGATATACAAGCTGATAACAGCAACTACCGACCTATCATCAACGATATCCGGGCACTCATCGCCAAAGACCGCCAAAAGTACGAGACTTTGTGTATCGCCCCAGAGCGTCCGGGCGGTGGGGACACCTCTGCCGAGCCTGATGTCACCCTCGATCTCTCGATCGGCAAAATTCAAGTGCAAGTGCGCGCTGCCAAAGCGGTCTGGCTACGATGGGACGTCGGCAAGCTGTACATCTCACGCCGGGGCTGTACTTCTAATGTGGAGTTTGGCGTCCGCATTGCGCCACAGGTCGTCGGCGCTTACACGTCGATGAAGAAGGTCAAAGGCCGGGATGCCTCGTCAATCAAACTGCCATCCTTGACCGCCATCGGATCTCACAGGAGGACCGACGGCAAACCACACATTTCTGCCGCTGTCACGCTGGGCTTTTTCGTTGGCGTTCTCAAGCCCGCGGTCCTCGATCGGCTGTTATCGCTGCATCAACGATTGGGCACTGATATTCTGCATATCGTACAGGAATACCGGGAGACTGTCCGAAAGGAGCTAGCAGAACGGCACGCCAAGTATACGTCGACATCCTCCGTCCTGTCTGACACGGCCGACAAGCAGCTGGGCGAGGACAGTCATCAGACGGCCACGCAGAGCGCTTCAGCTGGCCTCGGAGTGTTCGTCGATCTTCAAGTCAGCGTAGCTGGCGTACGATTCGGCTTGCGAGCGGACGACGTGGCCACGACGTTGCTCTTCGAGGCTCTGTCGCTCCGGGGGCAGGTGACCAACACGGACACCGAACAAGCGGCGCTGCTCTGGCGAGCCAAAGTTGAACACTTTGGCCTCTCACTCGGACACCTTGGTTCGGCACAGATCACCGACGACGCGGAGCCAATACGGAAACACCGATCCGCCTACATGGTTCTGGATATCGATGTACAGGAAATCCCGTCGCATCAGAACGTCGCTTCGCAGCTGAACGTATCGCTCAACAGAGTGCATACCGTCATGCACGTCGCGGCGCTTAGCGAGCTGTCCGACCTCGTGCGTAGTTGGCAGTCGGATATCCATATTCTACGTGACAATCGTGCATCTGAGGTCGCGGAAGTCAAGGAGACGACCACAAAGATCCTCAAGAAGCTCGATGCCAGCGATAAGAACGCAACGCTGGAGGAATCGTGGTTCGCTTCGAGGCTGTTCACCGTCAACGTTGTTGGCTTTGGTATCGCCGTTCCACTGGACGAAGGGGCAGCTATCGATCTTCAGCATCGGGAGAATACTGCCGTTCCGGCTATGCTGTTCTCTACGCGGGTCGTCAGCTTCCAAAATAGGCGAAACGAGACGGCCCGTTTCAAGATTCAGCAGATGGCTCTGCAATTCCTCGAGAAGTCAGTGTCTCGCTGAAAAGTGATGGGCAAAGTAGCTGACGCCAGGTTTGACCAAGGCGCACCTGAGCACTTCACGGGCGATTACCATCCATCGACAAATCGAATGTTACTGCCTTCCTTGGACTGCGAGGCGCAGATGTCGTCTGTGCCCGAAATGTGGTCGCTATCCGCGCATGTTTCCGCGACGGACTTTAAGCTTTCGCTTGCCCCCGATGTCGTGGACGGCGTATTCAAGCTAATCGACTTATACGATGCCGGCAAGGATCGTTTAGCCGAGCTGGAGCGGCAATACCGCGTGGAGATGGCCAAGCGGGAAGCGCTCGACTCGGTGCACGCCAAGTACGACGACAAGCCCACGCCGAGCCCAGCGAGGAAACACCAGCAGTTCGTGGTGCGCATGAGTTACACGTTCAACAGTGGGATTGTCGAGCTTCATCGGTCGGTCGACTCGGCGAATGTGCAATTCGTGAACCCATTTGCGGGCGGACCGGCCGCCGGAGGGGGAACGCCTCGGACACGCTGCTGGCATGACACCTTTGTTCTTCCGACGATCTCGCTGTGGATGGACTATGCGGGACCTACGGCGGGCACGGATGGTGGCGACGAAGCCAGTGTGGGCACGCTGGTATTCAACTCGGTAAGGGTGACCATAAAAGGCTACCAGTGTATCTGACGCGCAGGCGGTGCATGAGAGCCGGAATACACTTCGACCTACCATGCTACCCTTCTTCGTCGATCTCGTCAACAGAGTCGAACGGCGTCACCAGAGGAAACCTCGGGAGTCATCCTTTGCAGCGGCAGAACGCAAAGCCGAAATTGTCGCTGCGACGGTGAGCGAGTCGACGCTGCAAGCCATTGCTCCTACGCCTGGCTCGACGATCCGCTTGCGTGTCACCCTGCGCATCGACCGGTCCGAACTCCGATTGTCCTGCGCCCCGGACTCGAACGCGTACGTCGATCTGAAGTGGGAGTCTGGCGGGTTCATGGCGAGCTGTGCCATGGGCGGCAGCGATGAGCCGTCCACTGTCGCTGGCTCTATCTCGGGCGTGACTGCGTCGTTGAGTCACGAGTTTGCCGAAAAGGGACGGAGCTGCATCGAGGCGGGTGCCAAAGACTTGGCCTTTTCCGTGGCTCACGAAGGCGGTGAGAAGGGGATATCAGTCGTTCTCGACACTCAGCTGTCCGGTCAATTCCGCCTGGACGCCTTCAGTGCGTGGCTCATCTTCACCTCGGTCTGGATCGACAATGCGCCGAGACTGGATGTACCACTTCGGGCCGCCATACCCGAAGCGACGTCCTCGTCGAATATTGCTGCCACGGCGGCGGCCGTCCAGCCGACACCGACAGAGCGATTCGAGGAGCAGCGGCCGAAGATGGGCGTTGCTGCCATCGTGCGATTCCGGACAATCGACTTTGACGCGGACGTCGCAGTCACGCACGCTAAGTTGGAGATTACGCCGATTGTACTGCGCACCATATCGAACGGCGAGAAGACGGACGTGAATCTGAGCATCGGCACGACCAAGGTCACGGCCAAGGGCGATATATCTGGCAATCTGTGCAGCGACAAACTGGTTTTCAATACGCTGAGGCGGAGCTCGAGGGCGTCTGAGGAGGCACAGGCGACTGTATTGAGCATGTCGATCGATGCCGGCGACTTGCGTGGTAATCTGTTCTTGGGCGAGATCAACATCCTCCGGTTCCAGTGAGTAGATGCTCACACCTACACAATCAAGTACTCACGACAGCTTGGAGCCTGCTGTTGTCACTCTCGCCGACGACTGGGCGACTTTCTCCGAAGGCTCCGACTCGCACGTCTCGCTCGCCTTCGGCGTCAAGGCCGGTCAATTCCGCGGAGTCATTCGTCTGCTCGCTATCCCTCGCTTGCTCGGCAACTTGTACTCGGTCCTCGACATGGTCGACTCGCAACAGCGTATCGCCACGCAGCGGTCAGAGACGTTCAAGGTCACGCAGCAGCGCAAGACGGATGAGCCTTCGCCTGTGGCTGCCGTCATTCTGCACAAGGCCCGGCGGGTCAGTGCCGCGGCCGGCAGCACTGCGCACGTCCGCACAGCCCAGACGATGCGGTTCGACCTGGCTGGGATCGATGTGGGTGTGTTCAACGAGGACTACGAGGCAGGTGGAGGTGGGCAGGTGGCAGATTTCTATCGCTTCGTCGTGGGCAAGGTCGAGGCGGACCTCAAGCGGTCGGTCAAAGATGGGGGAGTAGATGATCAGGGCGCGGTCCAGGAGATACCGGTGCGGCAGCTTGGTCTGCTGGTGTCACTCGTACAGTGGGACACGAGTGACGGCGCGAAAGTGGCCGCGAAGGAGAAGAGGGAGATGGCGCCGAGCGAGCTCATCGAGATGGCTTGGAAAACGGGTCACAAAGGCATTGCATCGTTGCCGTCGATGGTGAGCTTGGGCTTTGTCGGTCGCTTGATGTGGCTGACACTAGACGATGAACATGGCCTCGCAGGAGCTGAGTCATCCTTCCGTGCTCGATTTCGACTTCGACCTCGTGTGGGGCGAGACGGACGGAGATATCGGCATTCTGCCCAACTTCTTCGAACAGGCCGTACAGGCTTTCAAGAAGCTCGTTAAGGGTATCGACGAGCAACAGCTTGCCCGCGCGCGCCGGACTGAACGCCTGGACTCGAAAGCGTCGTCCGAAAAGTCCCGGCGCTCGAGCGTCAAGGAGGATGCCAAGGACAAACCGAGGGTCCCCGAACGGGGAACATCTCTGGAGTACCGCCCACGCGATCCCATGTGGGCGGACGACCCGCCAATCCCGAAGTTGAAGCAGTTGGGAGAGAGCACAGGCGAGGCGGCGAGATTCATCCCGAGAATCAAGTCGGCCACGAAGGAGTTGCCAGTGTTGAGTCATCGGTTCGTCACGCTGCCGCTGGAAGAGGGCATGGATCTGTGAGTTTGACCGACGCGCTTGGAGCGACGGAGCCATGCTGATTTCAGGTTATTAAAGTTGTATGAGAAGCAGCTCCCGGAGCGTGTGTAACAGTTGTGCGGCATGTCATACAGATTGCTTTATGATACCCAGCACTTTCTTATATATATATATACCAGGAACAGGGCAGAATGAGCGGATCGTGCGAAGCGATGGAATGTGCGCGTATCACGCAGACATGGCCACGGTTGTTGGCGGATGGATAGGCATGCTACAGATGGCGGCAAGCTGCAGATGGACTTGGCCTCCAGGCGGTCCTTACTTGCCCTTCAATGAAAGTCTCATCACGATGATACGGCAAGAGCATACGTATGTTACTGGCATAGACTACCAATCCGCGACGTCCCTAGCTCTTCGTCGCCTCAGGCGTGTTCACCACCCATCCCGGTCTCTCTTTCTTCCGCCTCTTGTCCTTCTTGTGCGACTCCTGAGGAGACGTCTCGCGGGGTGTCATCTCCCCGTGATCGTGCTTGTGCTTTCTGCTCCGTTGTTCCGCTGTCGCCTGCGCATCGCTCGCCACGTCCCCGTTTGCCCGGGGCGTAGCGAAGAGATCTGGCCCATGTGTGCTCTTGTGCTTCTTCGATTCGCGATTCTTCGTCTTCGGCGTGTCGATTGTACCGGTTCCACCGGCGGCCTCCCCCTCCGTCCCCAGCAGCTGCTCCACGACCTCCCGGGCCTCTTCCGAGGTATCTGCGGGCTCTCCGTCCGACTTGCGCTTCCTCGAGCCTGCGCTGCTCGTCTTTGTTTTCGTCTTGGACCGCCTCTTGTCCGCCTCCGCTGGGGCCTCATTGGCATCCGCGTCAGCCGCGTCCCGCTTCTTCCTCGCCCCCTTGCTCTTCTCCTTGGATTTGGCCTTGGGCACCACGGGCGTATGTTCCAGCTCGTCCTCGTCCTCATCCTCACCCTCCTCCACCGCCGCCAAAGCATGCACCGGCGTCGCTGGATGATCAGGCGCGGGAGGCGGGCCAGTCTGCGACGAGTCCAGCCGGAGTTGGCTCAGCCGGTCTTTCTTGGACGCATGGCCCTTCTTGGACGGCCGCGTTGGTGTCGGCTGGGACAGAGGCATGTCTCCATTCGGCTGGGACGACGGCGGTTGGTCGGGCTGTGAAGACGAGGGCAGCGCTATCGGTTGCCGGGTGGGCGTTTCGTACGATGAGGTCGGCTTGGACATGGCGGTGATCGTCCCCTGGCCAGTCGCTGTCGATGTCGATGTCGTCGAGTGTGTCGTCTGGCGCAGACCACCCGAGTCCACCTCGGTGCCCTTGACGACTTTCTTCCTCTTCTTCCGCTTCGTCGCGCTCTCGCCATCCACTCCCTGAGCCTTGCTCCTCCCCTTGACCTTCACATTGGCCGGCGTGCTTCCGTCCGCCGCGGTCTCTGTCCCCGTCACAGCTGTCCGCGATCCCGATGTGCCAACTCCCGTAGCAGCAGACTCATCCGCGAGCAGGCCCTCGTGCTCCTCTCCCCGTGGGGGTATCGTCGAACTGTCCTCCAACACCTTGCCCTTACCCTTGCTCTTGCCCCTGCCCGCCCCGCTACCGCCTCGGTTCACCCCATCGCACCAGCTCCCCTCCACCCACTCGAACTCAGACTCAAGGTACGTGCCCCTCTCCTTCGGCGAAAAGCGGAAGACGAACGGGCAGGGGCCATATGTCGTCAACACGCCGCCGCCCGACGTCCGTTTACGCTTCGCCGAGGTCGAGCGTGTCGTCGTGGTCGGTATCGCAGCTATCATCGGGCCGGTGGTCGCGGGCGGCTCGCTCTGCCTCGCGCGTTTCTTCGACCCGTTCCCCGACCTGCCATGTGGTGGGCCCGTCGTCAACGCTGCATGCTGCCCGCCCACGCCGTCGCCCAACGCCGGCACGGTCGTCGAAGCCGGGGCGGGCTCGCTCCTCCTCGCGCGCTTTTTTGGCGTCTTGCTAGGCGCTCCAGCGCTCGCTTCAGCGGTTCTAGAGCCGCCTGAGGACACAGAAGGCCCAGCAAGGCGGCGTAAGGACTCGGCAAGCGCGGGCGGGACGGAAGCGGGGTCCGTTGTTGATTCGGCTGGGTGCTCGTTCACGACCCGGTAGTAATGCGCCAGGAGGTCCGCTTCGGATACCCTGGCGCCTCGAGCAGCTTTCGCCTTCGCCTTCATCTTGCGAGCTGCGGGTCAGGCTCGTCGGCGGATGACTATGCCGCCGAGGACGAATAACGGTGAGAAGGGAGTTCAAAGGCGGTTGAAATTGTGTTGACACGAAAGGACTTGCCGACTTCGTTTCATATTGCAACGTCACGCGTTCGAGACGCGTGCATCCGCGGCGGGCTTCTTCGGACATCTGAGAATGAACCTTTCGAGCTGCTCGCTGAGCGCTCACTTGCGTAAATGTACATTCCGATAGATCTAGGAGCACCACAGCTACTGTACACGACTCCCGAAAGCGTTCCTAGCTGACCTCCCGGCTCAGGGAGCTTACCAGCTTGTAAGCCGGATCCGGGTCCTGGCGAGCCATCTCCGCCATGCTCAACAACTTCTTGACGCCCACCAGCAGCTCTCCGCGGCCGTCCTCGCCGAATCGCGCCTCCGCGAGCATCTGCATCGCGCGCTGGTGTTCCTTGCCCGAAGGGAAGAGCTGGACTTCGCGGAGACAGTGATCCACCGCATCGAGCGACGTGATGGGCGAGACGGGGATATCCGTGTCGAATGCGGATTCGACGTCCATGTCGCGGAGGATGTTGCGGTTGGAAGTGGTCGCGAGGATGAGTAGACGGCGGCCCTATACGTCAGCGCGTGCCCTTCACGTTCGAACCGATGTCGCGCCGAGTGAGAAGAAGGCACATGGACTATGACTCACCTTGGGTGGGCGCTTGCCGAACAGCACAACCAACGCCTGCAGCACGCCGTTTGAGAATCGAGGGCCGATAGGATTCCAGTCTGGCATCAGGCGTGCACTGGCCAGCAAGAGCATCACCACTCACCCAGCAGTCGCTCGATCGAGTCCACAACAATCACACTCATGGGACTCTTGTAGCTGTCGCTGAAAACCTTGTGCAGCTGCGCAATCTTCTGTTGCTCGCTGAAGCCAACCATGTTCTCGGGCGAGACGAGCTTGATGAACGGGAACTCGGATGCCATGGCGATGGTCGCAGCCAAGGCGGTCTTACCGGAGCCTGACGATCCTGGCATCAGTGCCTGTGCTCGACGTATCTCGACGCACCATGCAGCAACGCGCAAACAAGCGGTGTTCGGTCCGACTTTCGCACCTGCTCCACGAGGAGACTTCCGTCTTTGAGTATGTCCTGCACGTCAGAGTTGACGTCTGTGAAGAGGCGGCTATACTCACGTTGACCCGCTGCGAGTAGTGGATGATACCATTCTGCACAACCGCCTGCAGCTCTTCCTCGCTGACACCAAACGCCGGCTGCACCTCGTCCAGCGCGTGCATAAAGTCCGCCCGCGAGATCTGGATGTGCTCAATATCCTCAAATGCTGCAACCGTTCCGACCTGCCCTCAGTGATCACATCTCGATGAAAGAATGCAATTCTACTAACCTTGACGTGTCGGTTGAACGCGAAACTCGTCGCGCTTTTGACCAAACCACCGATCTCGGCACCCGAAAAGTTCTTCGTCAACGCCGCGAGCTCTGCCAGGTCCACGTCATTCGCCATGACCCCGTTGTTCCGCATCTTGCTCGTGTGGATCGTCAAGATCTGGTGTCGCCCATTCTCGTCCGGCAAGGAGATCTCGATGTGGACTTCGAGACGTCCGGGTCGGAGCAGCGCCTCGTCAATCATGTCCATCCGGTTCGTCATTCCGATGATGAGCACGTTGTTGAGCTGGTCCACTCCGTCCATCTGCAGTCAGTCTCCATTGCATTACTGGCAATATCGCCAGGATCGATAGACATACCTTGGACAGAAGCTGGTTGACGATCGAGTCGCCAACGCCCGTGCCGCTGTTGGTCGATCCACGCTGTTTGCAAATAGCGTCCAGCTCATCGAAAATAATGATGTGCAGGCCGCTTTCGTCGCCCTTCTCCTTTTGCTGCAAGTCAGCTCAAGCATTGCCACATGTACAAGAGAGCTGACCTCCTTCTCGGCGTCGGCAAAGAGCTTTCGAATGTTCTCCTCACTCTGTCCCACGAATTTGTTCAAGATCTCCGGGCCGTTCACGACCTTTGGCTCGCGAGCGTTTAGCATGCTGCCGATCTGTCGCGCCATCAAGGTCTTTCCCGTTCCGGGTGGACCGAACAGCAGGATACCTGCGCATGAGCTCGCATCATGAGTCAGAAAGTCCCGACTCACCCTTGACGTGCTGGATACCCAGCTTGTCCACGAGTCCGGGCGGGAAGATTCGACTGGCGAAGGCTCGACGGAAGATGGCCGAGAACTCGGTGTCAAGGCCTCCAATGCCCATGTCCTCGAACTTGAAGTTGGGCGCGAGAATCGCATTCGTCGGGCCTCTTGGCGTAAGCACTACCCCGGAAAGCACAGCTTTGTTCGCTCACCGCTTGGACGAGTTCTTGAGCTTGATGCCGCTCGAAGGATCCTTGACCCAGATGATTTCCGTGCCCTCCATAATGATCCCCACCTGTCCATCGTTCCCGTCCAGTGTGGACACTGATCGGACAGTCGCCTTGAGCTCGTGGCCTTTGTAGTCGAACACGAGGGGTTGCAGCGGGGTGAGCGGGAGCGACGGGAATGCCTGATGTCAGTTACAACCGGTCTTCTTCATCCTGCAGTGCGCGCGAAGCGACACTCACGTTGATGAATGCCGCAGCCATCTCTTCGCTGTCGAACAGATCCGACGTCTCCTTCCTCTTGAGCCGGAATGAGACCTGTTGTCAGCGCCTGTTGCGGAGATGTGGCAAGCACGACACACCTCGAGCTCGGCCGAGCTCGCCCAGTCGCCATTGCCAGGGTGATACGGCGCGCACTCGACGGTCTCGCCCACAGCTGACAAGCCGACCCATTGTCGGATGATCTTGGATGGGCCGAGGTGCTTTGGCGGCAGTGTGCGCGTGGGGTCCCGGCTGCTCGTCAGCAACGCCGCTTTGTCCCCCCGGCCTGTACCACCACGGGCTGCGTCCGGCTAATCACTCACATGATGGACATGACAAAGCGGTCGCGGAGTATCACGAACTCGACCTCGGGCGGGAAGTCGTTCGGGTGTACCACGAGGCGGTTGGTCAGTGCTAGCGGGTCCGACGGGCACGGCGCGATGTTGAACCTGTCATCAGTGTCGCTAATCACGCAGCATCACGTTTCGATCCGCCTTCCGCTTGGCATTCCAGAGCCACGACACTCACACGCCACGACCTGATCCGGTCGATGCGCCGTGCATCGCTCTCTGCGGCGATCCCTGCTGCGGCCGGTACTCTGCCTTCTCACTGGGATACCCCGCTCCGCCTCCACCTCCACCATAACCCCCCTGTCCGCCTCGTCCGTAGTCCTGCGGCTGTTGACCGCTGTATCCGCCCTGTCCACCGTATCCCTGCGGCTGGGCCTGGGAGAAGTCGGGCTGGCTCGGCGGCGCGGGCGAGCGGCGCGGTGGGAGACCGGGCTGCTGCTGCGATGGAGGCGGGAGCGACGAGTACGACGAGTTGTCCGCTGGCAGGCGCTCATACGGCGATGGCGCGCCACCTGGCTGTCCGGCGCGTCGTGCCGCCGGAGCGTTCGGGTCGTTCCGTTTGAAGAATGACATGATGGTGTGAGATCGTAGAGATGGTATCAGGTGGAGATGGACTAGGAAATGGGTGGACTGTGACCGTGACGTCGGGAACGAGGCGTGGAGGCGGAGAGGCGGGCATGTCCGACCAGCGGAACCTGAATCCCATAAGATGGTCTATCGCTCTACTTCTCTACTACACTACATATACACCACTGTCCCCGGATCCACCGCCCTAGTGCAGCTTCTCGTCAATCTCCTTGTCCGCCACTTGCTTGAGCAGGCTCAGCTGGTTCGCGACATCTTCCAGTACGCCGAGGACATGCGAGTTGCTGCCGTCAGCGGGTCCTTGCCGGTGTACGCCGCGCCACACTCACCCCTCGAGCCAGCCGTGTTCGCGGTACAGGATCTCCTGCTCCTTGCAGTACTCCTTGACGAGCAGACTGGCTTTGCGCAGCTGATGCCGCGGCAGACGGGGGAACAGATGGTGCGTGACCTGCAAGTGCAGACCACCATGAATGAACTCGACCTCTTCTGAGCACACGACGTCCATCGTTGTCCGGAGTTGCCTGGACGGGAAGGATTCGGTCGGGCCCAGGTCGTCTGTCGAGCAGGCAAAGTGCGACAGAACGATCTGCAATCAGCTCGACGTGCTCGCTAATCTTCATTTCCAATCCCGATTCGCTCACCTGCACATGCACCGGGCTCGTGGCGATATGGCTGACGAGCAAGTACGCCAGGCGCATTTTCCAGCTGGGCTGGCTCCGAAGCATCAAACCAAAGTATGTCCAGAAGAACGCAATTCCCGCAAGCTCGCAGTACCAGAAGCCGTTCCGCTTGGCCTTTTTGCTCGCGAGATAGCCGTACGAGTTGGCGTACAGGTTGAAGCGCGCGAGAGAGAGGACAACGTAGTAGATTTTGTGCTGCACGCCAATCATCGTCTGAGAGAATGCGTCGAAGGGCATGACGCGTTTGTAGTAGGTCGACCAGAGGTTGTTGAAGAACTTGGAGGAGATGGCGAAGAAGGGGATGTGCTGGATGTCGGGGTCGTGTTCGGGGTGGTTCGTCACGACTGGGCGTTAGTCTTTGCAAGGGGATGTATGATGTCGCAAGCTTACGATGGTGAATATTGTGGTTCTGTCGTCAGCGGGAGTCCATGAGTCAGATGCAGAACTTACGTCGCACCACCATCCAAGAGACAAACCACCGATCCAGTCGGCGACTATCATTCCGATCACTCTGTCCCACCACCAATCCCCAGTCACGCCCGTATGGCCCGCATCGTGCGCGAGGACTGCGTGTGAGCTTGCGCAGACGAGAGAAACCATCGCAGCTCACAGGTCAACTGGTGGTACATCAGGCCCAAGCACACCGCCGAGGCCATCTGACCGAGCCAGCCGGTGGTGCTACGGTCAGCTGAATCGACGAAGACTCGTAGCTTAGCTCACAGGAAAAACAGCGAGAACGCAGCGGTTCCCAACGCAAGATACCGCGCAATATCTTTCCCATATCCCGCCAGCGGGCCCGGCCGTTCGAACAAGCCCGCCTTGACGATACGATCCTTGAGCTCCCTGTACGCCATACTCCTCACGCGCTCCTGCTTTCTGCTCAGCCCGCTTTCCGGCGGCTCCAACATGTCTTTCGTGATACTAATCACCCCCGCCTCGTCCGCCTTGACCGCCAGTCCACCAGCAAGCACCACGTCGCCCTCCTTCTGCCAATGCCCCGGCTCGCCGTCTTTATGCCGCACCAGCCCGAGCGATATAGGCGGCGTGAGCGCCGGCCACCCTTCCAGAGGGTCCACCTTGACGGTGCCGATGGTCATGCGCAGCATGCGCGCCTTGGCCCTCTCAGAGTGATACGCGTCAATCTCGTCCGTTGCATCTCGGCCGACAAAATGGAGTAGGGCGAGAGCGCCACCTGGGTGGTGTGCGGCCCAATTGGTCGCGTTGATGAGGTTTTGGTTGTAGATGAAGAGGATTTGGCCGAGGATGATTCGGTCGGCGACTTGTTCGCGGGTGAACACTGTGCGGGCTTTTGCCGGCGCGGACGCGGTCGAGGGAGACATGGTGTGTAAGGACCGTGGGGTCCGACCTGGGAGATCGGTCGCGGAGGATGTGGGTAAATGTATAGGATGCGATGTAAGTACTGCGGCTCAATTGATTCACGGCCAAGCTGCCTGGCTGGGGCGTGGCCCGTCCTGGCCCGGCCTGGATCCCAGCAGGGATCGGCGCGGCGCGGATGTGTCAGGAGTTGGGCGGATTCATCCGAGATTGAACCGAACACGTGCGCGAATACTGGAATCGGTGGAGTAGGTGAATGGGTGGCGTGGGTGGCGAATGCACACGTAGAGGTTGTTTTGGCTGCAGGTGTACTGTAGCTGAGGCTGTGCGTGCGTGCGTGAGTGCCAGTGCAACTGCGCTAACTTTAAATTGTCTCTCTCGCCACAGACCGCACACCGCACACCGCAACCACCCCGCCCCGCCCAGTATCCTTTGTTGCGCTCATACAAGCACTGCTCCACCTCTCGTTCAAAACAGAGCATTCGCAGTTCACCCAGTGTCCATCTAAACACTCACCATGAGGCTCTCTCTTGCGCTGGTCTCTGCTACGCTGGGTACGTCTGCACCTTCCCGAGTCTGACCTCCACTCACTCCAGCCGCAAGCGCTTCGGCCGTCCCCGTTCGAATCATCGCGCTGTCGTCGCCTCCTCAGTACCTCCCCGCCGACGCCGTCCCCCCTTCATCCGACGACAATGCGGCTGCCGGTATCCTGCAGGTCGCCGCACCATGCCACGGCACCAAAGACCACTCTTCCCAAGGCATGGTTATCCCGCCTGGACCCATTGGCGCGCTCATGGCCCGTCTAGGCATCACCTCGCCTGAAGCCCGACCCCACGCCCACCGACCGCACCACGGCGACCATTCGGACGAGAGGTGGGAGGTCGTCTCTGCATTGCACGAGAAGGAGGCCGCGCACCAGGTGTTCAAATCGTGGAGAGAGTACATCGAGGAGATGGCCGGGCCCACACGCGACCGCGTCCTGCCCATCATCGAGGGCGGCTCCGTCCGTATCCTCCCAGTCGACATGACCGGGCAGGTCGACCAGGCCGCGCCGCACAGGCACCACGGGGACGCGCATGCGGGGTGGAAAAGCCTCGAGGGCTCCAACGGGGTCAAGAAGCACCACCACCACCACGGGCACGGTTCACACGCGGGCCAGCCTAGATCTTTCATCTGCCGGTGAGTCCTGTCTCACCTCCTCCTCCGGACCATTCCTGATGCCAGACTCGGCCGCGCGCTGCGCTCGCTCTCGCCCACCGAGGCCACAGCGCTCATGTTCGTCCTCGGCGCGGGTATTGGCTCGCTGCTCCACCTCGTCTTCGCCATGGTGTTCATCACGGTCCGAGTGCTGCGCGGCAAGCGGGGCTCGTGTGCTGCCCGCCGGGCTGCGAGGCGCGAGGCCCGACGAGTGAGGAAAGAGGAGCGACGCGCTAAGAAGGCCGGGGGGATCAGGCTCGAGGGCGAGGAGCACGATGAGGTCCTGCCCAATTATGCGGAGGGCGAGACGGACAGGCTTGTCGAAAAGGCCTGATCATTTGATTGCGCATTTTGATCCGAGCCGTCATTTGACCGTGTATGAAGTACTTTACGATCCCCTTGCGCGTATCAACTGCCGTTGAAATTCATGTATCGATGCGACCACGTCTGTCCCCGCGTTGACTGAACGATCAATCTCTCGGTCTCCCGTGGAGGCCTTCGCGCGGTGAAACGGCATGTCCGTACCCGAGAGCCTCGGCTAATACTATAAACGCGTGTATGCTTGAATAATGGCACTCGAAATCGGACCCGGCTTCGCAAAACGTTACGGCGTAAGTGCATCGTGATATACAACTTGACAGATAGCGAGAGCTCTCCGCCGCTTTCGCTACTTGGGCCCCCGCTTGCCCGACCGTCCCTTGACGTCCTTGTCAAACCTCGCTTTCTTAACCTTTGGTCCATCGCCCCGCGCTTCCAGCCCCTTCTTGCCCCTCTCGAACATATCTCCCCGCCCTCCCAGCTTCTTCCCAACACCATCCCAAATACCTCCAGACCGTCTCTCGCCCAGCACGCCCTCGAGCTCCGCCTCGAGGCCATTCTGCCTGTTGCCCCGATTACGTCCAGAGCCACCAACACCATAGCCCAACGCCAAGGCCTCCTCGTCCTCTCGCCGCCGCTTCGCCTCGCGCTTGGTAGTGACCAGCCGGGTCATATTCTCCTCCTCGAACTCGTTGATCCGCTTGAGCTCGGCCGCTCGTTTCGCGCTGGCCGAGTTGGAGTGTCGATCCGCCCGGACGGGGTTCGTCGACAGACCCGAAGTCGTCTCGAGTCCTGGCGCTCCCTCCAGCGTCGATGCAAATTCGGAGAGGAGCGCGGGGGCACGTCGCTCCTTGCGCGACTTGCTCGAGGATTCGTTGTACGGCATAGCGGCGACACGGGGCGGGCGGTACAGCTCTCCCGCGCCTTCTTCGTCGTCGTCGTTCCTCTCGACGGCGCGCTGTCCGCGTCTGGAAGAGCCTTCGGCGGCAGCAGCTGTCGAAGTCGAGGCAAGGGCGCTGATGTTTGGTCGGAACGACAGCGGGTCTGGGACTGTCAGCCGACAGTCAGACAACAATATGTGGCGCGACTCACCCTCTTCGGCATCCTCGACGACCTCTTTGCCGCGCTTCTCCTCGGCCTCCGCCAGCGCCGTGAGCTTCTTGATCTGGTACTCGAGCTTGCTCTCCATGCCGCGGACCTTGTCCAGCACCTCCTGGTTCACTGTCAACTCGCCTAGCAGCTCGTCCTGCGCGCCATCCAGCGTATCGAGGTCACTCCTCGCTGCTGACAAATCGCCAAAGAGCTGCGTGAGCGCGCTCGAGCTGGACGGGTCGGACGGTTGTTGGCCGGCCAGAGTGAACGCGAGCGAGAGGACCAGGTGGTGCAGTGACGAGAGCAGGATGGACGGCCGGACCAGCAAGAGCGACAGGCCCGAAGCCATGTCGAGCGAAGCGTCATCGTTCCGTGCTCTTCCGTGAGTCAGGCCCGACGACAATCAGATTTAGACTCACTTTGTCAAGAGCGGGTTGAGCGCGGATATGCTCGCATCCACGGCGGTCTGCAAGTTGCCAAAGTGCTTCGAGGCCGCCTCGACTGAGAGCATCTCGACCCCGGCGTCGCCTTCATCCGCCATGCTTCTGCCGATCAGCAACTGGCAATCGACATGTTCAGCAGTGAGGCGAAGGAGGCGAAGTAGTCAGTCACGAGTTTTCTAGGCTCGCTCCACCCTGCTAAGGTGGATATGGCGTTATAAGCTACACGAGTCATTCTTTGATGCTCGTTCAGTGCCCAGTGCGGTAGCATCATGAATGGAGGGGTGATTGGATCGCATAGGCTCAGAGGCGGTGACTTACGGGTGGTTATGGGTGGGTTACGTTGGGTATGGTATGAAGAGAAGCGGCTAGAGGAAGGGCAAAACTTTGGCGGTGAGCAACCGACGGCGGGTTTTGATTCCGCTTCTGTGGCGGACTGTTTGACCATGTCCGGGAACGAGCCGGTTGAGTCATCGTTTGTCATAAGACCCCCCGAGAGACGCGTGAGGGCGTGATTATTGAGAGCAGAGCGGACTCTCAACGCACGAACGAGTTATGGGATGCTGTGCGATGTGCTGCGAATCCAGCAGCCTCCTTTGTACGCGAATCGCGTTGATTCTCCATGGATAGGACCAGAGCTGATGATGCAGCTGGTCCGGTCACGTGACCTCGTGACTTTGTGCCGGCATCAGTGGGCCGGTGTTCATCTTCTCCGGTCCCCCAGCAGTCTCCCCCTCCGCTCTGCTCTTTGGCACGAGACCGCGAGACGCTGCACAACATGCCAACTGGCCGCACATCGCCTGCGCTACGCAGAACAAGTCACATCACGGAGTGCCCCTCACGTGATCAGCGCGCGCATGTTGGCACGTAGCGAAGGCCATGAATGTCTCATGTAATATCCTGAACCTGAAACGCGCGGTTGACTTTTCGCGTTTTCGCGTTTGGGCGGCGGCGACGGCGACAGCGACTAGTTCGGGTGAGTGGGTGGATGACGCGCAGCTGCAAGCGAATCCTCTCATGTTCTCGTCTTGCCATTACTACATCAACTATACACATCCACTTGTCACTTGCTAGCGTCGTCGGAACAGTGAGGCTGTACTTGGTTGGGCGATTCGCTCTTCTCACTTCACTACTACCCTCACACGATCTTCGCCATGCCATCGTCCGACCGCATCCTCCAGCCGCTGCCACTCAACACCTCGCCCGCCGCGTCCAGCTCATCCTCTACGTCCACGCCGCAACGCAAGCTCGCGCCGATCTTCACGCGCTCATACTCGCGTCCCCGGCCTTCAGCTACGTCCACATCGACCCACGCGCCATCATCGCCCTCGCCGTTCGATGAGGACCGGGCGCGGAAACGCGTCAAGCTGGACCATGATGCGAGCACCTCGGGCACGCTCATGCTGACGGGCGACGGCGCGTCGATGGATCTAGACGAGCATGACGATGGACTACGACGGCGGCTGGAGAACATCCAGGATTATTTTGTCTCTACGCCTCTTCGCTCAGAACACGCGCAGACCGCCGACTTCAAGGTCAAGGAGAGGCCGCGCGTGCCTGTCGTCGAAGAGGGGACTTGGCGTAGACGGCGCGGACGGGGGATCTCGTCGCGCTCAATATTACTTCCTCCTCAGAGTGAGTCTGAAACGCAGGCGTATCAGGGGCGTTGACTGACAATAGCTTATACACCCACCACCCCATACCTCGACACGCTCGTGACGCGACTGAACCCCGACCCGCTCTTGCCGCCCTCCATACTCCTCATACCCTCCCTGCACCCATGGGACCACCCGCGCGACTACGCCCCGCCCCTCGCCGTGGCGTTCTCGCACGCTGCCAAGGCCTACTCTGCTCAAGAGGCGAAACGGCGCTCCCGCCGGCGCCTCATCGCCATTGCTGCCGAAGAGGGCGGCGTGCGCGTAGTGGACGCGGACGAGCCGGTAGGAATGTTCCGAGATAGCCAAGGGTGGTTCTGGCGCGCACACGGCAACGCCGTCCTCGACGTGAAGTGGTCCGCGGACGACTCGAAGATTGTGCGTCGCGGTCGTGTGCCTCGTGAAACCGTATCGCTGATTCCAGCTCACCGCTTCCGGAGATGCCACGGCCCGCATACATGCGCTGAATGGCCCAACGCCCAGCCTGGTCGCTTCGCTGACGGGGCACGAGGGCTCGCTCAAGTCGTGTACGTACTTCGACCCCACGGGCGGGTCCATCGATCCCTCCGTCGCGTCTTCGACGATCGCCACTGCCGGCCGAGACGGAAATATTTTGATCTACGATGTCCGCACGCGTGGGTCTGCGACCGCGGCGACTGGGCGAAGAACACGCGGACGGTACTCGACGGGCGTACCGGGCTTTGCGCCGCAGCCTGGAGGCGAGATTGGCCCCGTCATGGAGATCAGGGCGGCGCATGATGGACCGCGCAGGGTTCGTCGACGTGTTTGCCTCAGTTGACTTGAGCTCATGTCAGAAGGGCCCCAAGAGCATCAGCAGCATCGTCGCGCTCAAGGCGCTGCCGGGCCGGCTGGCCTCGGCTGCGGGACACGAAGGGTGAGTGGCTCAGCCAAAGTGTTTCCACAGCTCACTCGCAGCATCGTCAAGATCTGGGACCCGAGGCTGCATACACGGTCCAACTCCACGTCCAGCGCCGCCGCATCGCTACCCGACCCAACCGCCATCCCTCCATCCAAACGAGTTCGTGGTGTGCAGTCCATGGTCGAACAGCCGTCCACAGGCGACCTGCACATCCTCACGGCAGACTCGAAAGTCCACGTCGTGCGGCCCGCAGCCCTGTTATCGGGGTGCTCTGGCACCGACGAGGCGGTCCAGCCCGTGCGGTATTCGCATCCCGAGCTGCGTTCGTCTTTCTGGATGGGCCTCTCGTTCTCGCCTTGTGGGCGGTACCTCGCTTCAGGCAGCTCCCGCGGCGGAGTCATGACGTGGGATACGCAGCTTCAGTCGGTGAAGGGGTACAACGTGGCTGGGATGCGGGACGTGGTCGCGACGAAGATTGGGCTCGGAGATGCCGCGCAGGGCTGGGAGCGGGAGAGGGAGGTGAATGCCGTGGATTGGGGTTACGACATGGTGAGTGTCACATGGGATGATGGGTGCATGACTGACAGTAGCTCGCGGCTTGTGCGGACGATTGTGGTACGCGCATATGGCGCGAAGATGCCGACGTGGGGAGGAGGTTGAAGGTGGATCCAAAGGCTCGAGAGGAGTACGCCGGGGCTCAGTGAGCTGCCCGGGATGGTGACGCACCATATCGGGCTGGGCCTGAGATGTAGGTGTGCATGCGCTGGGGCTGGCGAACGCGGGAGACGAAAGACACAGCATGGTATTGGGTATTTTGGACGTAACGAGACGCATTTTGGCCGCATCCACGCGGACCACGACATTTACGATAGCATGTGACGCGCGCATGAGCATGTATCTTTGACACGTTGCTGCTGCTTCGAGCGTTGTCGACGTGTTGAGTATGACGTCCGGCTGCATGCACGACCTCACCGATGCGGCGCAGGCGATACCGCGGGCTGAAGAGGCACGATGTACGAACGTACCACCTCCACCGGCACGGCCGGATCGCCCTCGACACCGACGTACGACGCCGCGTTACCACATGCCGCTGTTCCTGTGGATCGTATTTTGGGCGACTCGCTAACGCGGCTTGTATCGTGCAGCCCAATCCTGGATAGCATGGCCCAATCCCATTCGCCGTGGATGATCATGATCGTGCGTGCGGCCAATGTGGATCGCGATGCATGCCGCGTGTACGTGTGGCCCGGACCTTGGGATGGGACCTGGGGGCCTGGGGGACGACAGCGCGGACACGGGGCCATGATACGTCCGGCCGGACTCCGCATGACTTTGAATTGGACACAGATAGGAAGCGATGATTGGCCAGGACTGATCGTCGGCTTCGTATCTGTGCCGCGCGGTGGGACCCAGCCGACACTTGCCGCGAGGAAGATGCTATCGGCTTGTTCGTGCGCATGTGGCTCTGGGCATGCGGACTCGCGGGCATGCGAAGCTCGCTGGGCTATCGCTTACGATTGCGGATGAATCCGCGCAGGCCGATACACGAGATAGAGCATCGCTGGATTGGCCCGTCGTCCTGTCTCGCTGCGGCGGGCAGGAGGCAGCCAGCAGCCAGCCAATCCACTGCACCACGGGAACACGACATCGGCTCGTCCCGCGAGTATCGGACAAGCGCTCGCTCCCGGTGGCCTCGGCGCACGGCGCGCGATGCATAGAAGCAGCGCCCCGGGATGTGATTGGGCAAGCCGGCGCAGGTGGGAGGGTCGTTTCGAGGCGGCTAAATGAGGGTGGTGGGCTCGCGACGGGTAAATGCCCACCCACCTTGGCCGAGGGTCGTGGTGCTTACTCGGTGCTTTTCCGCCGGCGTTGGAGCTGCGCAATCTTGAATGCAGGGGTGGGGTGGGGGGTGGGCATGCTCTGCGACGAGGCACGGTGGCTGTCAAGCGCGCTCAGTGGGATGCCATGGCAAGGGGTGATGGGGTGAAACATCCGCTTGGTCGGGTGTCGCTTGGCTTGGCTGTTCGGGCGGTATCGAGATCCGAAGATGCTCGGCGGACGATTCCTGCGCTTCTGGCTGCTCTCGCGCGAATGCATGCATGATGGGCCGTGTCTCCCAGCGCTGGCAGCACGCAGCTGCTCTTCGATGCATGATCTGCGTTCTGGTCCCCTTGTCGGGCTGACAGAGAGGCACAAGCCAACGCAAGGCCAGCGCGTAATTGACCCGGACATTCCGCTCGACTCGGCATCCCTCCTCATGCCCAGAGGCACCGAAGGACCGGAAAGCCGCCCAGGGGAACGAACGAGCACGAGCATCAGCGGGGCCAAGGCCTCGCTTAAGAGATAAGCAGCTGGACTCCCCTTTGCAAGGCTCTGCCGTTGCGCCCTGCGTAGTTTAAGCGAAAGCGCGAGGGACCAGGGCTCAGGGTGAAATAATTGACATTTGGATTTTTGGCGACTGGTGGATGTTCCGTCAGAGGCTCGGTTAGAGCAGCGGTGGGTGGTGCTGAGCCATACGCCGGTAGGCCCGGGGTCCGCGGCCATCTCGACGAGGGCGATTGCTGCACTTGCATTCGCGATTCATCCACTCTTGCTGCTCCGTTGTATTGCTCGGACTGTGCATCGTGTTCATTCGAGGGCCGACATCTGGAATTGGAATCGAAGAGTACGACATCGACAACGACGTAGACATAAAGTCAGATCTACACCTACGAGCCGGGCGTTTCGTAACCGACCAGGCAACCCGCACTGGATCGACACACCACACCGCTCCCACTCCATTCTCATACATCGACCTGGAACGGTCCTCTTCATCGGCCGGTGCAGAAGCGCCCGCAAAACCGCTCGCATTTTGAGGCGAAGCAAGGAGCCCAGCGCATTCAACGTCGCATCCTTTCCGCGACTGCAACACCAAAACAGCACCTCGCTTAGCCGCCTTCATTAACGACCCCCTTGCTCGCCTTCGCTCGAGCTCGCAACTGGGCATCCTTTGGCGCTCCGCTACACTGTCGAAGGCTACCGCATCGCCTTCCTGCCCTTTCGTCTTGTGACCGGCCCGACCAGCGACCAAACAAGCGCGTAGCCAGCTGGTGAAACGCAACGGACGGCACGACGGGCAGAAAGGACCGCCGGTGGGCTCGACCTCGCTTGACCTTCGGCTGCAGCTATATACGAGGAGAAGGCGGTTGCGTGTCGAGCAGTGACATACCTCGAAGTACACGGCAAGAGCAACCGCTCTCGCTGGACACAGGTGCCGAATAGCTCACACCAACGCGGCGTCGAGGATTGCACAACCAGGTCGAGTTCGCCCCGCGCAGCTTGCATCGATCAACCAGCAACGGCTCGTCACCGCGGACCGCGGCCTCATCAAACGACGAGGGCGTAAGCGACATCCACGCTCGTCTCAACGTCGACAACATCGGCTGTGCTCGCTAAAGACCGCAATCCTCATCCACACCCTCGCAGACCACCCACCATGTCAACGCTCGCCCTCCCCACCAACACCGCCCAACGGCCTCACGGTCTCGCTCTTCCCCTCCCCTCCTCCGCCTCGCCCTCCATGTCCGCCCCTGCCCTGCCCTCCTCAACGATCATCGCCCCGCCGCGACGCCAAAGTCTGGCGATACCAGGCGTACCTGGCCCCTCGCAGCGCTCCCCGTCTGTCGAGCTGAAAGACCTGGATGGGGACGACGAAGACGGCGACGACGACGAGGATGACGAAGGCGGGAAGAAGAAGAAAGGATCCAAGGGCAAGAAGGGTCCGGCGGTCTCCGAGGCGCCGAAACCGGGCGAGTATCGCTACTCGAACGAGATCTCTCAGATGGTATGTCGTGCCTTGCCCGTCGGGGCTCACAGTAAGACGAAGAGCTAACAACAGATGTTCGTCTTTGGCGAGGTGCAGGACCCGCTGCCCGAGACGGTCAAGCTGGTGGAGGACGTGGTGCGGGGACAGGTCATCGAGATGGTCACGCGCGCGAGGCTCTTGACGCATCTGCGCTCGTCCCGGTTCTTGTCGTCCGAGGATATTGTGTTTCTGATCCGGGACGACCGGGGCAAGGTCAACCGCCTGAGAACGTACCTGAGCTGGAAGGACGTGCGGAAGAAGGCCAAGGAGGACCAGGAAGGAGACCTCGACGTCGAGGATGCAGGTAAGTCTGAGCCATGCGGAGAGATGGCCGATCTGACAACAAGACAAAGCCGTGCACAAGGCGCGCAAGCAAATGGTCAAGCTGCCGTGGGAGAAGCTCACGCCCTTTGCGGACTTTTTGCGCAGTCTGCCGAGCAGTCACGGCCGGGCGGGCATGGACGACGAGGACGAAGAGGACGAGGATGAGATGCAGGCGTACGAGGACAGCATGCAGCGGCTCAAGGTGGGTCTGGCCGGCTGGGTGAGTATTTCGCCTGCTCACAGCAGGACGCCGACGAGATCACGAAGAAGATGACGCGCGACGAGTACGTCCACTACTCGGACTGCCGCCAAGCGAGCTTCACGTACCGCAAGGGTGAGCCTCCCATAACTCTCCACAAGCTTGCCCCTGACGCCAGCGCGCAAATTCCGGGACTACATCAACTTCCCCGCCTACCTCGACATCAAGCCCAACGACGAGATCGTCGACATCCTCGGCTTTCTCTCGTTCGAGATGGTCCGTTCACTATGCATCACCGCCCTGGCGGTCCGCGAGCGGATGGAGCGACACGCCCTCCCGCCCGCGCGCAAACCAACGACCGTCCGCCCCGGCTCGCCCGTCAAGCGGAAGCGCGAGATCGCCGACTCGCCCACCAAGCGCTTCAAGGCGGACGGCGGCGCGCCCATCGTCATGTCCCCGGAGCCCGTCACGCCCGCGGCACATACGGGCTCGGGCTCGGCGGGCGACCCGAGCACCGGTCGGAAGTTGACGACGCTCGCGCCTGCGCAGGGGATCTCGCTCTTTGCGGCACCGCCATCGGCGAGACAGCCGCTCCTGCCCGCGCATGTGCTCGAGGCGTTTGCGCAGATCCAGCGCGAACAGGCCGCGAGCAAGACGAGGGGCATGAACAATTTCAGGGGGGGAGGGTTTGGGAGAGGGAAGATTGCCTTGGTTTAGTTGGACAAGTGTGGTCGCGGCGAGCGGTGAGGCGCGGGATGTGCGCCGTGGAGCGCGGAGCGTCGTGAGGCACTGACGAGGCTGTGGCGAGGTAAAGCGGGAGGGGGAAGTCTGGTGTCAAGTACACAGTTGTCCATGTCCGTATCTTTGTTGCGCGGCCGATTTTCGTCTGCTCTGTAGATCAGGGCCGATGCATCGTTGTATATCTCGACCGAGTATTGTGCCGTCAGCTGGCGAAATCGTCAAGGTCTTGCTCATTGCTCGATCTCGAGCAGAAGGCATCCTCGACTGGTCGCGACTGGATGATGAACTAGGTGTGCAGCACCAGAGGATTCTCGAGGGGACTCGCACAGGATGCAGCTCTGACCAGTCCGCCTCACTTGTGCCCGCACACGAAGCTCTCTTCGTCTCGGGACCTTTTCCGCTATGGATGCCTCGCCACGCTTGTCGAATCGCGCCTGGGAGGCTCATGCATGTCTACAAACAGTCTTGCTGCTGGCTCTTCTCGTCGCGTACCATCTCCGCTCATCAAGCGCCCAATACCACGCCTAGTCCTCCTCCATGCCCTCCTCCAGCGCCGCGCGGCCTTTGTCGTCCGCCTCTTTCAGCAGGTCGTCTGGGATGGCCGCATGCTTCCATCCGCTCTCCTCGCAGATCCACGTCATCTCCAGCTCAAAGTCGCGGTCCTTGTTGTCGTCGTGCACCAGGTGGATGCTGCGATCAGTCTCCGCCGCGTCCTGCACGGGTCGCGCCGTTAGGAGGTCGACAGATCGACCGACTCGGTCTTGCACTCACATTCGAGCGATCTCGAGCACTCCCTGCCTCACGGTGAGCTGCGCGGGCTCGCCAGACTCCTCCTTGCCCAGCACCTTCTCCAGCTCTGTCCTCGCCAATGCCTTTCCCTTGCCGACCGCCGTGGCGCGGTAGCCGTAGTACACTCCAGACGGCTCGATGCAGAACAGCCGCGGGCCCGTCTTGTCCACACCAGCGACGAGCGACGAGATGCCAAAGGGTCTGACGGAGCCGTAACATGTGTAAGCCTGGACGTAGCCTGAAATCCGGTCAGACAGCACCTGCCGTCAGCATCGTCACTCGGCGAGCGGGCCGGGAGGAGTTTGATCAGGGTGAACAGGACATTGGTGGGATGACGGTGACGAGGCTCACGTTCAAGGGCACTGCGGCGCCATATTGGTCCCGGAAGTTGTTGGCCTCTTCTCGCCCGCGCTGTGCCAGGTGCTTTCCATCGGCAAGAAGACCCGCCGTGGCGATGCCGACGTGGGAGTCGAGCGACTGTATACGCTTGTTCGCGCCCTTGACGAGCAGCTTGGAGTGGAGAAGGCGCTCGACACCGAGGATGACTCCGTCCGAGCAGCGCAGGCCGACGGCGACGCTGCTGTCAGCAACGGTCTTCCAGAGCTCTAGTTGCGCCGTCAGCCCCTCCGTGACCACGCGTGGCGGGCGTGCTGAGGCGGACTCTGAGCCCGACTCTGTGGAGGCAAAAGCGGGGGTGGAGAGGATCGAGGGCGCCCGCTGACTTACCCTGCAGCCTCGACGGCCTTGTTGGCGTACTCGACCTTGTTGTGAGCTTCTTCTCGACGGCTAGCACCGGAGAGCTCACCTGGAACAGTCGGCCGTCAGGCGAGTATGTCGACACGGACAGGTCGTAGCCGGTACCGATGGAGGACATGGTGGGTGGGGGTGATCAGTGGATGTAGGAGTGTTGGAGGAGGAGACGTGAGGTACGGATTGGTCTGGTACTGTCGTCCTAGGAGTGCAGGGATCGTAAATCTATGAGAAGTGGTGTGCGCGTTGACGACGGGTAAAGGTATGAGCTCAACGCTGACGACTGTACGAGCACTGTCAATGAGCAACGCGCGGCGACCCGGGTCATGTTACACGTCAGCATTGATACGCATCGTACAGCTGTCGTCGCTCGTTTCAGCCGATTAACCGGGATGCATCCTTGTTTCACCTCATCCACCTGAAGACGAGCTCGCGATCTACTGCAGACCCAAGTCGAGCTAGCGCGCGCAGGCGTACTTGAGCCAATATGGGCTACTCCATGCAAGTCTGAGTCTGCCTGCTCCAAAAATCAAGCTCATCGCAGCCTGCTGCAATGGTCCATCTCGCCCGCCCCGGCCAACCTCTCCGACATCATCATCTCCCGCCTGCTCGAGCACTACTCGGTTGGTATTTGCGCATTCCGGCGCAGCAGACCGCTGCCGTATGCTGTGTTTCTCCGCTAACCGCAGCTGACTCAACCCGCCAAGACGTCCATCTTCTTCCGGACGTTCCGCTCCGGCCAGGCAAATCAGCCCGGCACATCCTCCCGCCTTCTCACGACGATCATGTATTCGCAACCCGTGCCCGTCATGGCGGCCCAGGTGTCAAGCAGTAGCCTCCCCCGAGACGATACGATGTACCTGTTCCTCGAGGACCGGACGGGGCATGTGGCCGGGGCGGATCCGGCGCAAGGGCAAGGGCAAACACCAGGGCTTCCGGGAGGGCCGTCCGCCCAGCAAGGGCCGGCAGGCGCCGGCGGCTCGGCGACCAAGCCGGAGAATGGGATCGAAGAGGAAGGGTTCGAGATCATCGACCTTCCGCCAGATACGCCCGCGCCGCATCCAGTATCGGCGTCTACGGGCGCTGCGGCCGGACCGAAAGCTCCTCGGGCTCCAACGCCCGCCTCGGCGCTCACGCCCATGGCGCGCGGAAAGAGGGGGACGTATCGGATCTTGGCGGTCAAGCCGGCGTCGAACGTCCTCCCGCTGTTCCAGAACCTGCTCAGTCCCTTCGTCATGGGCCTGACGAAGGCTGCGCGTGCCGTGCGTCTATCATAATAGATGTGGGACGGCCGAGAGCTGATGATAGGCAACGGCAACGACCGCCCAAACAGCCACACCCACACCCCTCGGCGGAACCCCCTTCACCCTCACATCACTCACCTACCCTCCCCTCGCCCCGCCATACCCTGGCATAGTCATCACGGCCCACTGCCTCTCGTCTCCCGCCTCGTCGGTCATCTTCCTCGAGGCAGAATGGCCGGGCCAGAGCGACCCCGACGTGGCGCGGACGGTCCTGCGTGAATGCCTGGCGGGGTGCGTGCCTGATGTACTCGGCGGCGAACGGCGTTTCCATGAATGGGAGGATGGCGGGAAGGAGGGGAAGGAGAGTGCGGCAGGTGGGGCACGCGGGGCGGGGGATAAAGGCTGGGAGGGTGTGGAGCGGACGAGGCGGATGACCATGCTTTTGGCGAAGTGTCTGAGGGAGGCGAGCTACATATGAGGGGGGCACCAGGGGCATGTGTCGAGGAGGCGTTCATAACGTCAGCTCGGGGGACGGACGTATACGGTGTTCCGGTAGCATAGTTCTCGACCTCAAGTTTCATCGGTTGCCGGTACTTCGTTTGTTGTATGCACATACTCGCGAACTGGACGGCAGCTGGTTCAACACGCTGCCCAGATTTTGCGCTACCAACTGCGAGACACCTAGGGTAACCGCGATCGGCTTCCAGCGTTAAGCCGGGGTCGTGGAATGCACCGCTGAAAGGACCATCTGCCTGACTCTGCAAAGCGGGTAGCCGCTTGAGCCTGCGCTTGAGCCTGCGCTTGAGCCTGCGCTTTAGCCTATGGCCCTTATTCGTATTGGAGTGTAAGCCCGTGGGGAGGGAACGGACGGGCCGGTCTCACTTCCTGGCTCTGTTCATGTGTTGACCGACCGTGAACTATCTTGCGAATTGATAGCTGTGGACTCATGCAACTCTCGTGGATGCTGGGATTCGCGTACGGTACAAGTCTCATCGCCTTGCTCGATCTCAGAGGCATGCATGAACTCTGTCTAGCGCTCGTCAGTCTGTACGGGTCGCAAAGGATGCGGATAGGCAAGTAAGATGAAACACGAGGGGGCGAGACGGAAGTGGCGCTACATTCGACCGCTTCTTCCTCCCTCTTCACTTCACGCCGTTTCGTGCCCATCATCGCTCGATTGCATAGCACCAGGAACTGGTCTGGCAGAGGACACAGATACATGCGTGAAGCTAGGTAGCTACATGTGGAAGAATTATACTGTTTGTGTGGCAGAAGTTGCGAATTTTGCGCCACTTCTTAGTCGGCCTGGTAGAGACCGAACGCGAAGATGTGGTCGTTCAGCAGCGACAGGTTGTACGGGGTGACGTAGAGGTCAGTGTCCGTAAGGGCCAAAAAGGAAGTTCCATTGATCACTACGCCGTTAGCAGGCGAGCCCAAAAGACAGAAATCGAGGAAGGGAAGGAAGAAGGGAAGAGAAGAAGGTTGAAGGGAACGAGGGGGAGACGAAGCGGGAATCGCCGACATCTCGTCGAGATTGCGCACTGAGAGACGACTCACCGTTGTTGATGTCCTCGAAGAGGAAGCCCTCGGGGTGGACAGTGGTTCCCGTGTTCTCGCCAGTGACAGTGACAGGCGAGTAGGTGACGTTGAGCTGCGAGATGAAAGCGGCGAAAGCGGGAGTGGTGCCGTTGATCAATCCGCCGATCGAGGTGTTGTACAGACCATCGTACGAGACGGTCTCTCCGGGTGCCGACCAGCTGAGCTGCAGCTCATCTCCCGGCTTGGAGAGCGTCGTGCGGTTGTGGGTGATAGCCGCCTCGTAGCCGTCCTGCAGGAGGTTGGGCTCGTTGGTGACGGACAACCACGGGAAGATGGGGAACTCGATGCGCGGGTTCTCGTCTGGGCACGAGGTGATGTATCGCGAGAGAAGGGACCACGACATGGCCTGCGAGATACCGCTCTCGAACCACACGGGCATGGGGTGCGCGCCGGAGAACTGGCGGAAGACCATCTGCTGTCGCGCCTCGGTGGTGATGGACTGGAGAAGCAGCTGCGCGGCGGGTCGCGAGTCGAGGTGCGGGAGGAAGCCGTACACTCCGGACTCTCCCCTGGGGGTCAGCACGGCAGATCGGGGGGAGGAATTACGTACCATCGGGTGAGCCTCTGGCAGAAGTTGACAAAGTCTCGGACGGTGTCAAAGTCGTACTTGTACTGGCACTGCTTCGGGGCGGGTCGGCCGCCGTTGTTGATGATGTTGGTCAAGAGCGCGGCGTGGCCGATCTCCTGGTTGGCCATGAACTGGATCAACGAGATGTCATCGGGTCCGAGACCGGCCTCGGCGAACTCCTCTGGGGAGAATCGGGCGACACCGTAGTTGAACAGATCGAGCTCGATCCACTCCTGGTTCAGGCCCACGACGAACGACTGGTAGTCGACTGCGCATGAGCGCTGCGCGACCACCGATGATCCTGCCAAACTCACAGTCAGAGACAACCTCGTACACGGGGGGCGTGTCGTTCATCCTCGCGCCGACGCCTCCGCTCGGGACGGGCGCGGGCGCAGCGTTGGCCAGGCCAGCGATGAAGAGCGGGAGCAGGGAGATGATAGACTTGAGGGCGAGCATGTTGCAGATGTGGGTAACGTCGAGAGAAGGGTCACAGGAGGTGGGTTTATATACACATCTCGAGCCTACGCAGGCGGCGAGATCAGTCAGCTCATGTCAGTCAGCAATTGTCGAGCGCACCCGACCGGTGAGGTCATGATCGTTTGCGGGAACCGTATGAATCGGGAAGAAAGCACTGCGAGTCAGGCGTTAGCCCATTCCCGGACAGGCCACTAGCCCGGACACCCCTCACTTGGCTGAGACGGTTCCTGTCTGTCCGGCTCATGCAGGATGTTGTATACGCCGAGCAAAGCCCGCCAGCCGTCATGCTGTCATAGTGAGGAAGCGTAGTCCTGAGAGGCCTAAAATTGATGTGGTCAAGGAACTAAGCCGGGTGATGGGGTGCGTGTATGACGCCTTGCCGAGCGTGCGTGACCCGCTGGGGGTCCGCTTCCGATTTCACCGGCCCACTGGACCTCTTCACAGGGCGCTATCCTGGGCCCAGATGCGATCTAGGGGGAGCAATAGCGCGACGAGGACCGACGGCGACGCTGCAGGTGTAGCAGAAATGAGATGGGCTGCATCGTGACCTCATCAGATGTGGAGGCTGACACAATCTGACATGAAGTCCGGCCGAAAGTCAGCGCGGGAAACCGCCGGGATCGAGAGGGTTTTGCTGGAATCGGCGATCGCCCACGCGACGGACCAGTCGTCGCCACTCGGCCTCGAGTGGCGGCCTGCGTGTTAGAGGTGTGCAATGCCATCCGTGGTAGCCTGGTTCCGCTACGATGCTATAGAGGCTGTCGAGAGTAAGAGACGAGAAAAAGGGTCTCGCGAATTCGCCGCCTAGCCCTCAGCTGCCAATCGTGGCGACGGTGACCGCGATAGAACAAGTATCGCGGTCCGAGACAACCCGTTCACGCTGCTTGGAGCTGTTCGAATGCATCCCAAAACCACTTAGCACGTCGGCCGCAGTGGGTCCTCGGCAAAGGCAGCGGATACCGTAACGATCACCTGCCCGATATCGTCTCCTCTTTTTACCGGGCGAAGGGGGAGGGTCACGCGTTGTTTGGTCAAGTCTCTCCGCCAACCTGGAAACCTTGCTTGGCGCTCCTCGGGCTCTTAAGACAACCAGATGGGGCCGCGGAAACGTCCACAACGACCCCCCTCACCTTGTACCCCTCCGCCGCCGCACTCGGCAGACGGCGGTGCCTCGGTGCGATGTCATCGCGCCCGAAAGATGTACAGACGGTCTCTAAAGCCTCGATCTGGCGCCATCGTGGCTGCAAGCACCCCTGTCGTGATCCAACTTCGGTGCATAGGCT
>CAUG01000476.1:0-11936 GCA_000442785.1 Papiliotrema flavescens NRRL Y-50378
CGCAAGTGGACTGTCCTCTTCGGTCGCGACTCGAGGCTTTACGGCTCGGCGGACGGGAGCGGGAGTGACGAAGGCGAGGAGGCGTGGGGAGTGGAAGTGGAGGGGATGCGGGTGGGCGAGGTCAGCGCGGCGACTGGGGAGGGTGAGTGATCAGCTTCCAGCCCGATGAGGGCGTGCAATGCGGAGTGACGAGACTGATAGCAGGTGTCGAGGCGCTGTTCAAGAGCATCTCGGCGTTGCTGGTCCAGAAACGCGAGAAGATCGAGCGGGAGCGGACGCTGCGAAGAAAAGACAGCGTCATGCTCGTCGATACGGACGGGAAGAAGGACGTCAAGGGGAAGACGCGGGGGTGTTGCGTTTAGGCGACGCATTGCCCCGGACATCGTTGATCGAATCCCTCGACCAACACTGTCCACCATCCGACCTCCCCAACCCGCTCGCTCCACAGTCCACGCGCCAGGCTCTGCGTTCGCGACCTCGCCCCGCGCCTCCACCTTGCGACATATCCATCAACTATAATACCGGTGCGCCGGAGACCTCTGCGGCACATGTACCGACCTTACGAAAGATATAACGACTATCAAGCATTTGACGATTCCCTATTGGTTCGCTTTCTCGTGACCCCTCGATGCGGCTTTATATTCCAGGATGCGCGGTACCCCTTTCTTCTCCACTTCTACTCTCTGTGTATTACATGTAACGCGGCGCGACGAGGCGTGATGTGACGAGCTGCGACGATACACTGGTTGGTCTCTTGTATGTCGGCTGGGCCGCGGTATGACGGGAGACGATTATTTGATATATCTAGGCTGATGCATGGGCTATCTGGTGTGCTTGCCATGGCATCATCGTGCGGCTTACCTGGTGCAGTGTGTTTTCGGCTGAGGGTCGACTGCGTCGTCTGCCCTCGCACGTCGAGACAGGCGTCCTCGCGGCCGAATCCGCACTTCATCACCTCAATTCCGGCACAATCCGCATTCCCGCCACTCCCGCTGTCCGCCACTCACCTTCACTCCTACTCCCGCCACTCCGACCACTCCCGCCACTCGCCATCTACGCATGAAGCGCCCCTACCCCTGCTGAAGGCTTTCCAGCGGACTCACGCTCGGCTTCCGCGGCTGTCTGATACCATGTGAACGCTCAGGTGCGGGCCTGCAGGTGGGCCACAGGCGGACTGGACGAGGTGGGAGTGCTTGGAGTCAACCGCACGTCTCGTCACCGAGAACACAGGTGGGCTCCGGCGAGAGCTCCTGTCTGCGTACTTTGTGCGGCTGGAAAATTGACTGACATGCCGGGAAGACGCCATGATCTATCGACAGCGCGTTTGGTTTGCGTATGGACAAGCCCGTGTCAGCGCCCCGCCATCAATTCGGCGCTCCGGTGCCATATCGGTTTCATCGTCCGTGACTGAACTTCACGCTCGATCCAATCCGGTCGCAAAGCCTGCAGGATACGCTGGACCTGGAATACGCACACCATGCGCATCCGACATTCGTACAACGATGCATTCGTAATCATGATCTCCAAGCCGATCCCATCTCGGGTATACATCCCACCCAGCTCGACCGCCTCTGCGACTGCGTTGCTTCTAGTAGATCCAGCTCCGCAAACCAATTCTACAGACCCGTCACTGCGATGCGGCTGCCGTCGCTTCTCGACCGCTACTTCACCGGCTCAGCCTTCAACAGATCTGCCTTTAGCCCAGCTGCACGATTCACCGTGGATCGCAACTTACCCTCTGCCAGCTTCTTCTGCTCGCCCTTCACGCCCCCATCGTCCTCCCCATGCGCCTTCAAAAACGCCTCCACCTCATCCATGACCGCGTCGTCCTCTCCCCCGACCGTGCTCGTGCCAATCGCATCATCCTCATCGTCCTCCCCGTCGCTATCGCCAATCGCGTCGATGGCAAAGTTCGGGCGCTGGTTCACCGCCGCCTGCGCCTGCTTGACCATCTCGCTTTCTTCTCTGTACCGCCTCTCCACTTCAGCCAGGTTGCGGCCCTCGGTCGTGGTGATAGACGACGACGTTGACTTCATAGACGACTGGGACGCCGCGCGGTCGCGGTTGCTGGTCGCCGCGCCGCTGTTCGATGGTGTGAGGAGCGACTCGCGTGTGCCGAGATCAGTCGTGGCCTGCTGACTGGGCATCGTCTTGGCCAAGGCGGGTTTACGCCACTCGGCATGCTTGCCGAGCGCAGCACCGAATCCATCGGCAAGGCGGTTGAAGCGGTTCTTGTTCCTGCACGTCAGCTCGGGTGTGAAGCGAAAGGTAGAATCAGCTGACTCGTTGGTGACGACCAGGTTCATCAAACCGCCAAGCAGACCCTCAGGCTTCTGGTGCGACTGGTGATAATCTTCGTCCTCTACCTTCTCGAGCTGGAAAGACGCCGCGAGGTCGTGGCCGAAGAAGCCTTCCAGCAGCTCGTCTGCAAGGATGACCATCCGGAACGTTGCGAGGTCTACCGTGAGCTGATAAACTCCTTTCTAAGGCGCCAACTCACTCAGGTACGGCTGATTATGCGGCGCAGCAACCGAATTCGACCTCTCCCGCGCATTCGTGGCCGTGTCGTTGTCCCCGTTGATAGGCGTAGTCGTATGCGGTGATGATGCATCGCCAAAGTCGTACGCGTTCAAGATGAATTTGGACACTGCAGCGAGGTAGACGTCTCCCGGTTCGTTGCGGAAGATGAACTGCGCGTCAGCTCTGATCGAAACGCTGAAGTTTGAAGCTCACCAAAAGCGATTCTGACAGCCGAATGACTTCGTCCTTCGTCAAGAAGCCATCGTGGTCCTTGTCGTGCTACTCGTCAGCTCTCGTGTGGACATCGGTCGGGTGATGAACTGACCAGTTTGAAGAACCACTCAATCGATTCCATCAGACCAGCCGACATGACCCTATCCAAGCCCAGCACGACATCCTGCAGCGACAGAGTCCCCTGCTGCTGCGTGTCCCAGCTGTAGAACAACCTTCCCGTCAGTACCATCGGAGACACCGCTCGTAATACACTCACCGGTCAATCAGCTCATGGTCTGCCACGCGCCTCGCCGTACGCTGCATGAACGCATTCGTTGTGACCGTCTCCTCCCTTCCCCACGTCACAATTTCCGACAAGAACACCTTGAAGGTCTTCAGGTCTATTCTCGTCTCGACCCTGCCCTGTGCATCGACCTGTATCCGTGGCGGCGCGAATTGGTCTCCGGGCTTCGGCGTGGCCTCGCCAGATCCACCGCCGTTCGATTCAGGCGAGCAGACCGCGGCGAAGTAATGGTCGTAAATGATTCCGACCTGCTCCTTGTCAAACGATCCCACCGCCTTGAGATTTCGAACCGCCGCACGCTTCGAGAACTTCTCAATCTCGTCCGAGATGATGGCTCGCAGGCGTTTGCGTTCCGCTTGAATGGTGTCATCGCCAATGACATTGAACTCGCGGAATGCGACGACGAGTAGCTCTTGGAAGTTCGTGATTGCCCGAACGCGTGGGTCCGGGTGATTTGGATGCGCCGAGTCGCCGATGGTCGCGAAGTAGTTGCGCATGAGCGAGATGAACATGCCGTCATCGGTGACTTCGAGGAGGGCCTCTCCGTTGATCTTCAGCACGGCTACCGTCAGCTTGGCTCGATCACACGTAAATTAGCTCACCAAGACCAATCTGGAAGAGCACCTTCACGCCCATGGCAAGTACGCAGTCGACGATACGAAAGGCAAAGATGAGAGGCATGGAGTTGATGTACAGACTCAAGAACCATCTGCGGTCAGCGCTGGTATTGCACGTTGACTTACGGTAGAGAAGCGACTGAAAGCTGGACATCTACCGAGGCAAAGTGTTCCTTGATCATCGGCAGACATCGTTGTACGAGCGATTCGAATACCCGCTGATCCAGCAGCGTGCCTTCCATTGACGGGCTGTAGTATCCGGGCAAGATTCGGTCGCACAAGACCTCAAGAAGCCAGAACGCCTGCTCCTCCGACATGTAACTACAGTCAGCGCTGTATACGACCGCCTCACTCGCCACGCTCACATGAGCAGTCCCGCAACGACCTGCGCATTAGCTCAGCAGGCGACATCACATTCTCTAGCTCACAATATTGAGCGCTTGACAATAGCTGCCGTCAGCTGAGTGAAACCTACACAGATCTCGGCAGCTCACCCCAGCTCTGGGTTTCTGAAGCTGTATGCAACCAGCACCCTCCGCAGCTTGGCTAAGCCTTCCTCAGTCTGATATGCCTTGTACTCTGGCAGACTCCTGTTCAGGTCCTTCTCGATCTCATCCGTCGACTGGCTCGACCTGCCCTCATTTGTGCTAAGCAGGAGCTTGTACGTCTCGGGATTGGCGAATCGAAGATACACCGAACCGGACATGACTTCCCACAACTCTCCACGCAGCCTGCTCGGTAGTCCCACCTGGAGTAGTCGCTGGAATGGTGGGTACCGCAACACTGGCGTCAGCTGGCTCGCGTCGTCGACAGCCCTCAGCTCACGGGTCAGGTTCCTCCCATGGACCAAGAAGTACTCCCTCCACAGCTTCATCTTGCTCCGCTCACGCATCTTCCTCGCGTCACCGGGGAATCCAAACGTCTCTCCCAGCCCGCGGTTATACGTCCCACGCCCATCTCCTCCTGGTCCGCGGAGGTCTCCCTCTGCTTCGGCGTGGGCAGGCTTTTCGCCCAGCTCTGAGCCAAGTAACAGGTTGTCCGGGTTTGGGTTGGCAGCGCCGGCTGCAGGAGCGGTGAGAAGGTACTCTGAGTATAGAGAGGGTAGGAAGGTCTTGAGCGACTTCATGGATTGGAGCTGGGGTGAGCGTGGAGCGAGACTGGGGTCGACATATGCTTACCTGTGACTTTAGGGCGTCGCGGAGCAGGATGGAGAAGTGCTCGGCGGTCGGTAGGAGCGATGTCAGTTGCAGGATCTACCGTCAGCTCGCAACTACTACCTGTCTTCCTGAGCTCACAATCCGCATGCCGTGCCATGTGGCCAGGGACAACGCGAATACTCCAGCTCTTGAGTTCAATCTGGCATCAGTGCTTGGCCATCAGACCAGATCCGTTCCGCAACGTACCGCTCCACACGCCTGATCGTGTACAACGGCAGGGTACACCGGCAACTCCGCCTGTCCAGCGAGATGAAGCACAAGAACGGCGGCGCAAGCGATAACCTCCCGGCCTGGGTATCAGCACTCTTCCCACAACAAATCGTCACTGTGCGCAGCATCCGCCCAGATCACTCACATAGACCTCTTCCTTGCCCTCCACGCTCAACACGGCATTGATGTCCATGCCCGTCATATTCGCGCCAACCCCGCTCCCCTCCTTATGCCTGATCTTGACGATACTCGGTGGGTCTCCCGGCACCGGCAGAGCCTCTTGGTCCGGGACATTGAAGAAGTCGCGGTTGAGCTCGTCTTTTGATTTCTCGCGGTACGAGCGGAGGTGCATGGGAAGGGACATGGTGTGGGGTGTTGTGCGGGGAGGGAGGTGCCGTCAAGCCGTTGATACAGATGATAGGTGTGCTATATGTTGGTGATACAAAGGGGTTGGTGGATGGTGTGCAGTGGGAGTGTAGTGTGTATATGGTTTGGTGCTATCTGAGCTGCGAGGGACGTTGTATGCTGTATCCGGTGGTGACGATGACTGGAGGAGTGAGCTGTGGATGGGTGGCCGTGCGTAATCGGATAACGCCGCCAATTCAGGCGCGCGACAGCCATCAGCCATCGCCCAACCCGGCCAGGTCCCAGCCCAGACGCGTCGGGTTTAAAAGCGGGACACCCATATAAACACCCACTCTCCTCTTTCATCGACGAACAAGCTCTCGTCCCAAGCTCTTCGCAGCTCTGTAACATGCACCTGTACAGACAACTACAAAGAGACATCCCCCATCCTCGTCTTCACCGACTCCAACCAAGTCCTCACTGCAATCACCGTCCGCCTCCAGTTCGCTCCAGGAAACGCCTCCAGACGTCGTCCATGAATCTCGGATCCGTCTGCTGTCAGCTCATGCCTCTTTCTGTAGGATCCCGCACGCACATGGATCAGCTGTAGAATATCTTGCGTAAACATCCTCTTGCCCACTTCGTTCACGTCATCCTCTCCGACCTTGCGTATGGAACCTTCACGAAGCTGGTTCTCCGCAGCTGCCGCAAGCGACTCGACCAACGGGTGAGCCTGGCCCGGTGGATGATGGGATCCATTTGAATGAGCCGGTGGGGGTCCTCCTCGTGGATCGCTTATGGCGTTGAAGTGGATTTGCGGGGACTGATTCGACCCATTGATGCCATTCTGACCGGCTACAGTGGGCGAAGGACCGTTAACGCCATTCTGAGGCCCTGCCGGGCCGTTGCTTGACGCGCCAAACTCGGCTTCGAGGTTCGCGAGAAGGTTAGGGAAAGGCGTAGACGGGATGGGCGAGGTGCCCCCAGCAGCTTGTGCGAAAGAAGCGTTGCCAACGCGATTGGCGGGGGCGGGATGATGTGGGACGGGGGCAGTTTGCGTAGAATTTGAGCCTGGTACTCTGTCTTGCGTGCTCGGTGCTTGCGGATGCGATACTGGCGTTTGCGAGTACTGAGGCTGGTTTTGTGTCGGGGCTGGTCCTTGGGGCTGGCCCTGAAATGCGTTCCGTTGGGTGATGGGAGGAACCGTATGAAGAGGTGGGATCGCTGGAGTCGGGTTCGAGGATACCGGCGGGGATGCTACACCGAGGATGGACATGAGGAGGTCGTCTACTGTCTGACCGGGCGGGAATGCGGGCTGTGCGGGGATCGGTGCAGGGATCGGCGACGGGGCGGAGGGCAAGGGAGCTGTTGCGCTTGTCGGTTGACTAGCGGGCTGCGAGACAGGCAGTGGGCTTGGTTGATAATGCCCGGCAGGATATGATGTTGTGTTCGATTGATAAGGCACTGGAGCAGGAGAAGGGGATGCACGGTAATGCGGAACAGGAGACTGAGAGTACGTGTCTCGAGATGGCGCTGGTGAGCGGGCGACAGCTTGTGGTGTGGTGGATGGGCTGGGTATACTCGGCGTCTGTCATTGGCATCGCGCTCTAGCGGCATAGCACCAGAAACATACGGTTGTGAGACCAGCGAACAGTCTGGAGAGTCCGTCCGTCGGCGGAGCTGGCGCAGCGGCACCCGCTGATACCGGCGTAGCAGCTCCAACAGCTGGCGACATGGTTGCGCTTGAGCCATTCATGCCCGTACTTGCTGGCCGCTTCGACGGCTCCCCGCAAATGCTGCTGTCAGCCATCTTGCAGCCACATTCATTCGGCCTACCTGAAGATCGTATCTCTGATACGCTGGACTACCTCCTCGCCCTCTGTGAACCACACACCCAGCTTTACTTCTTCTCATCAGCTCGCACGCCCTCGAAACCGCTTTCGCGATATAGGCAACACACTCTCTCCTCTCCGTGCGACTTGCAGCATCTTCGCATCCACCATCGTGAGCTTCATCTCGCCAGGTACGAGTGGTAGCGTGACATTCTTGACTGCTAGGCGGTTGAGCATGTACAGCGCGTATTCTGGCGCTTTGTCCCTGGCGTCAGGTTGCTGCCCTCATACCTTCCTCGCCATCGCTGTCCGTGCTGAGATGGCCGCCAGACCCACCTGCGAACGACAAACAACGGCCCCTCCTGCTTCTGCTTCACCCACTCCCCGGCAGCTGCCTCATAGTGATATATCACAGAGTATACGCTCGTGTCCATGATCTCCTGAACGGATGGGTCGTTCCTCGTCACCGACCGAAAGTTTGTCGCCTGCCGCACATCCGCGAGATGCTGCTCGTCGGGCGTCATGCTCGTGTTGTACGAGCTCGAGGGATGATTTGACATGATACGGATAGACAGATGATGATGCGTCGAGATGATGAGTGTATGACGGAAGGGGTGTGGAAGGCTTGGTTTGGAATGATCGGCGCTGGAAGGGACCTTCCACCGGACCTTGTCTGTTTGTCCTTGCGCTCTACCTTCATAGCCTCGACGCCCCACGACATGTAGCGGTATCAGCATGCTACGACGCCTACCCTACCTCTTTCTCTCAGCTCGCCGCCGAGGACTGCATAGCTTCACACGCGCGCATCTCGAGGATATACGGAAAGTCCTCGACCCGGTCCCTTCCTTCGCTATTCGCGACGCCCCAGCGCATACAGCTTTCGTACAGGCGAATGGACGTCCTCCAGCCGATTCCGCGGTTCTCATACCGCTCATGAATATCAATGACGAGGCGCACATTCTCTTTCAGATACGTTCACCCACTATGCGCGTACATGCAGGCGAGGCGAGGTGAGCTCACCAGAACCAGTCCCTCTGCGAAGCGCTAATGCTAATGCCAGCTTCCCCGGAGGAAAGGCAGATCCCGTACGCATGATCTATAATCGTCCGGCCAATATCTGACCACAGGAAGACGCAACGCTGGTCGATACAGCCTTGCGGGAAACGCAAGAGGAGCTAGGAATCGCTCCAGCTTGCATCGAGGTCCTCGGCGCCCTCAAGCCGAAATACAGCCTCGGCAATCGCGCTCGTGTCTGGCCCATTGTCGTGAGACTCTCTTACCCGTTCGCCAGGTATACTGACATCAGGGCTTCGTACATGCCTCGCCAGACCATACCGACCCAAGTCTGCGCTCGCCTGACCTGTCGGAGATCGTCATGTCGCCGGACGAAGTATCCGCCATCCTCCCGCTCCCGCTTTCTGCGCTGGAGCCGTCCCGTCAAGCGGTACACTTCTTCCGGCTAGCGCCGACCAAGCCGTACTGGAAGATACGCGCCAATGACCTGGTCGTGCCGCCCATGAATGAGCCGCTGGAGATATGGGGATTGAGCGGCTGGTTCTTGAACTGTCTGGCATGGAGGACGGGGTGGATGGCCAGGCCGGAAGCGACGCTGCCGGAGGATTAGGAGACTCACATTGGACTCTGGGGTCGAGGGACAATTGAGACATGGAAAAAAGGAGCAAGCACCACTGCGCTGCGAAGATCACATACCCACAGCAGATTTCCCGCCTCACCGCGCTTGCGCATACTGCAATCCGCGAGCCGGTGCACCATAATGCATGGACGTATATGTCCGGTCATGCTCAACCGAAATACAACAGCCCTTTGTCTCTGAGCTCTCCCACATCGCAGTCCCTGTTTCCCATCAGATCCATGCCCACGGCGGATACGAGCTCCCGAATCTGGCCGTACGCCGCCTCGTTGTTACCGAATGATAGATCCTGCGGTCAATGACGCACAACGCGACAAAGAGAGCAAGCCCACCTCGAGTGCAACGAGCGTGGAGCCTTTTCGGGAGCCCCTGCCCTTGATCATGAGCAGCAGACTGTCGAGGAAATCGTCTGAGATGGACGCCAAGGGCGTGAAGCCCGGCACATGACCCTCTGGGAAGTCCGAAACTTCCTCAATGTCAGACAGGTCTTCGTCCTCGTTGTCGCCATTCCCATCGGCCCGGGGCGCCGCCTCCTCAACCGACGTATGGCGAGTAGCCTCGATGTCCGCGAAAGGGAAGTAGCCCCGAGGATGGGTTTTGAGGAAGGCATCCAGTCGCGGTGAGAGCTGGTGGAAGACATGCGTGTCCTGCAGTCAGGACGGAAAGTCAGTCCGGCTCGAGCGCGGCTTACCGGATCTAAGAGGCACGACGGCGCGTACTCCGACTTGTACACCATCTTCTGGCAATCCGGGATCCAGTAGCCTGTCCTCAGCTGCACCTTGCACCGGGCACATGCCTAGCTCACCCATGTAGACCCATCCCATACGTTCCGCACCCGCGGCGCGGATATCCCTCGCAAGCGCGACCTCGCGCAGCGCCGACAGCTTGCCCAGACTCGCCCACGCGTAATCAGGGTCCCAGATGAAATACACCGACGAGACGCACAGAGGTAGGATATCTATCACTGATATGCCCACGAGCTTGCCATCTACACGGTACACTATCCTCAGCATCGCGCGCTCTGACAGCCAACCTGCTCACAAAGGTGATACGAGCCGTACTTGCTCGGCAACCTCGACGTGTCCGACCCGGGTCGATATGGAACAGGTGAACCCTGCCGTGAGCTGAATCTAGGTAATTTCACTCACGATCAAAGGAGAATCACATAGGAAGCGGCTGAACCCCTCCAGTTTGACCTTGTCCGCGGGATCTTTGTGCACGGCTACTTGATACCGTTTATACAGCTGGAAAGTCTCGTCCGTCGCCTTGGCCGGCACCAGTTCAGTCTGGAGTCAGCGATCCCTCCCGGCACGCGGACGGCTCACAGAGTAGGTATGCTCCCCGGATACGCCGTAGCCTTCTTCGTATCTCCTCAGCTCGAGCATCAGATCCCACTCCGTCGCTTTGGCCTTGCCTTTGCCTTTCCCGTGGCCCTTCTCTGGCTCCGCGCCTGCTTTGTCGCCCGCGAGATACCGGTTGAAGCGGTTCACCACCTGACGATGCTTCTTCGTCGGCTTGAACCCCTCCGCATCGAGGCGAATCGTGTACTGCGGGCAGCACGTCCGCGCCATATCAGGACTGCCGATCAGCTCAAGTGCAGCCGCGAAAGGGTGGGCTGACTGGTAGACATAGTCGCCGGAGCGTCGCCAGCCGCGGTCGATCATATCTTGGTAGAACTAGGCTGAGCCACACTCGCGTAAGAGGCACAGGCCGTCTCACCTGACAGCTCATCTGTGGCGCTTCCACTACAGATCAGCTCAGCTTGTTTGATCCCAAGGCAAGCTACTCACGGCCGTATTTCTTGGAAGACGGCCCGGCGCTCCGGCTACCGGAGGGAGAGCAGTAGCCGCACGTCGAGGACGAGTACCCATACGGCGTCAGCAAGGTCGGGACCGACATGGAGATGGTGATGTGAGGTTTGATGAGGTATCGAGCAACGGCGAGAAGATGAAACCGGCTACTCGGTCCAAAGGCCCGGGATCATTGCAACTCTACGAGTATCGACTGGTCGCTTCGTTGATTTGTGTCAGCGAGCCCAGTACACGTATTCTAGGCCCAGAGAGACGACAGGCTCCATGTCATTCCTCTGCATGGCGTCTGGCGCACATTACAAACCAGAAGGTCCAGGCCCGCTTGGATGTATCACTATATAATCCAAACGAAAGCCACGTTTTCAAGCAATTCGTCTCTTGTAGTACCAGCTACCAGTGTCCTAGAGCTCCGTTGGAAGAGCATTCGACTGTTAGCTTGAAGCGTATCGAAAGGTCCGCGGTTCGAGCCCGCGTGGGACAGCTTTTTGACTGTGCCGCGGCGCGTTTTACCCATCACCAGGTCGCTGGGAGTTGCTTTTGGGCTTTGTCGCCGGGCAAGCACATGCAAAGCGTCGTGCATGTATGGTATACGCCAGTTATCGGTTCCCTCTTGCAGCTGAATGGCGTCCAAAAAGCGTTACAGAGGAGGTTTTGGAGCACGTTGATGCCTGAGCTGTTATAATTGGCGCGCGGGTGGCGAATCTCAGCTGTTATTTCCGGCCCGACGCTGGTGGTGTAATGGTAACATAAGCGCCTTCCATTCGACCTCGCTCATCCCGATTCGATACGATATAAGCACTTGCCCAGGGTTCGATTCCCTGCCAGCGTAGGTGGTGTGATACCACTTAGCTTTTGCCCTACTTGGGCGATGACCTTCGGCGCCGTTCGCTCTGGAGCAAGGCAAGACCGCGCTCTGCCCTTGGCGGGTCTATCGCGAACGACGTCCTTCGGTCACACCGCCGCCCCGCGCGAACCGCACGGGCAAATCATGCATGATATCTAGGAGAAGCGTGATATCTACAGGAGCCACAGGCCTGCGCTCGTCAGCTCTTCACTGCGCCACTACGGCAGATGTCGCGGCTGCCACCGTCTCCGCCTCGATCTCGGATAGCGTGATATCGTTGTGCACTGACAAGCCATCGTCACTGTATTCCATCGTGACGTTTGCCCGTCGTCTGTTCTCGAGCTTTGTCAGAGTCGAGACTCTGCCCGACCT